>QJPP01004663.1:0-115177 GCA_003996215.1 Jaltomata sinuosa
CTGCCCGTATCCCTCTACTCCCCCGTATACCCTTCTTCCGGCACACGCAGCCCGTAGCCCCTGGCCCGGATGGCAAGGTCCATGGAGGTCCCAGACCCCATACTAAAACTCAGTATCAGAACATGTATCAAGATAGAGACCCAGTCTCGATATCAAGATAGAGACCCAGTCTCGAATATGCATGCCCAGACCCTGTCCAGGACTAAAAATAGTAGGAAAATATCTCAAAAACCCCTCCAAGGGTGCCCGGGCGTAGCCGGGTCTAAACAGTAAAAAGTCATCTCAGGTGCTCGGTCCAACCGAGGCTAAAAATCATCTCAAGTAGTAAGAAAACTCAACTAGCACTCCGGCCCTGCCGAGTCTAGTGATAATCGTAAAACTGATGATTTTAAACCACAAGTGAAATCAACCATTTCCAAATCAATTTCCATCAAAAATGGGGGCCCCGGGCCATGCAAGGTTTAAAAAACAGTGCCAGTAGGCCCGAAGCCAAAACCACAGTAAAACATGGATAAAACCTCTTTATATGCATGGAAATGGTATGATCACACACAATAGCTGCCCCGCAGCTCACAATCAACCTATCGACCCTGCACAGGCCCACAGCTACTCAGCAAGCATAACCAGCCTAGAAGGATAATTCTATGCCCGGGACTCGCGGACATTCCCAAAATCCCACCTTCTATGTTCCAGAGTCAACAAGGCCTCACAGGACCACAAGGGTAAATAAAATATATCGGCAAATACTACCAACAACGGAGGAATAAAAATAGCGGACATGAATAAAGCGGTCAAGGTTTGTGGTACCAACCTATAAACCAACCCAAGGATACCCATTAATACAATTTTATTCTATATATACGGAGCCTGGGGAAATTAAACCGTAACCTACCTGTCGTCCGACGACAAGCTGCTGGAACAACGATGTCCAAGCTCGAACCGCTCCGAGAAAATCCAAAACTAAATCGGAATCGAAATCGGATTTGGGACGGAATAACTTGACGTAGATAATTGACTTACTTTATCAAATATATTTTTCTCACCACAAAACTTCACACGTGAAAGAGTATTTGATAATGTGCAAGGTTGTAGGAAACAGTAATATACATATATGTAATCCACTTTCAGCAAAGTCCAAATGCCTCACTTTAATACAACCAATGCATGCACTTAATCATGCTGCCAATTAGCCACCTAGCAGCTACTACATACTTGCTGCTTTGCCTCACCTCCACGTGTTGTGGAGGTGGCAACCAATTTCCCTCCGTTAGGTATATATTCGGGTATTGCATAAATTCGTGGTAAAATAAATATAATATTTTAAATATACCATAATTTATAGAAAATCATTTCCAATAAAACTTACTATATTATAATAATAATTTCAACGTAACTAAGTTTACTATCTCCGTTAAAATATTACGGAGTATAAAAACCTTATAAAATAAATACGAATACACTTATATCGTATAAAATATATTTTCCATAAACCTTTAAAATATTTTGGAAAGGAAATAATAATATAATTTTTACCGATTTCAACTTTTAAATAAATATTTCAAATACACGCACGATGCTAATAAAGTTCTTAAGTTTAGGCTCGTAATTCGCCTACGCACGATTTCGATATTCAAGAATTCTCTCGGGATCCTCCCTTATATTTTATCACTGTTTCGGAACTGAAATTGCATTTTAAAACGTGAAATTGAAGCTTAAATCGGGTTAAACCCGACCCGATTCGCGACCCGGTTCGCAACCCGTTTTCTGCCAGACAGTCTGCGGTAAAACAGTCATAACTCCTTGCTCCGAGATCAGTTGGATGTGAGGTTTTATGCATTGGAAACTAGACTCGTAGACCTTCGATTTGGTATTTCGGGGGACTTCTAACTCTTTATATATTGGGAGAAAAGTCCCGAGACATTTGACCCAAAGTTCAGGAAATTTGTTAAAGGTCTTACGATATCTTTTGTCGATTTGCTTGACTTCAAACTTAAACGTGGAAATGACCGGAAGGGTCATTACAGTTAGAAGGACACCATTGGAGAGTTTAACTTATATATCCATATGGGACCTGCTGAGTTTCGTGCTGAGTTTCAAGTCATGAACATCACCACTAGTTACAATATGCTATAGAGAGGCCATGGATTCATGCGGCTGGAGTTATTCCATCAAATCTGCATCAGATAGTAAATTTTATATGGATGACCACGAGGTGATTATCCATGGTGAAGTGAGTCATTTGAGCCACCCAAATGGTTGTGTCCTTGTGATAAAGGAAGTTTTGAGAGGAAGTGACTACTATACTATGGAAATTGTGAAATCTACTGGAGAAGATCTTACACCGCAAGTGTCAATGCCACCAGTCTACAAAATGCTCGCCACTACTATTCTAAGAAGTGGGTTTGAACCTGAGTTTGGCTTAGGAAATAATTTTGATGTCATTGTCGAACTGATAAGGATTCCAGGACATTTTTCCATGCATGGATTGGGATATGTGTTCAAAAGAAGCAAGATAGAGAACAAGAAGAAGGTGTATTCAGGGCTGGCGAAGCAATTACCTTACCTATATAAGTTATTTCCTATATGTGGTGGTTTCATGAGCGACGATCTAGGGATGGAATAGGGGATCTATTTAGTAAATGTGATTTATTTGAAAAGATCCTCGAGGCAGCTAGAATCAGTAAAGCCAAGCCAGGTTCAAAGTTGCAAAACTAGACCTCTACTCCTCTCATGACTCCTCGATCATCTGGGTAGATAAAAAAAATTATTATTATAAAAATCGGTGATGGTCTAGATGAGGCCTGTGACCCACCCTCTATGTTTCATATTCCTCATTTTATTCTTACTGCTTTACAAAATGCGTCGACTTGCACTCTTGTGGGTCATCACCAATATTTTTAAATATTTCCTAATTTCAATAAAAATCCTCCCTCATCATGAAAACCGTTGCTATTTTTATTATGTTTACTTGTTATTATCTAACTTATTGTGTTTATGATTTTAATAATAGTAAATTAAAACCTATCAATGTCATGTCATGTCAAGGACTTAATGAACAAATTGAGATAGATGATGATGAATTCAAGGAATATGAGAAAGACATTGTGGTCCCTGAGTAGTTAATAAAAGAACTAAAAGATTTTGAAAACAAGGAAAAGCCCAACCTAGAGGAGATTGAGGTAGTCAATCTAGGAGATGACGAAGAGGTTAAACAAACAAGAATCAACATGCACATGTCAGAAGTGTTGAAGCAAGAGTTCATAAAATTACTTAGAGAGAACATCGATATATTCACCTTGTCCTACAGTGACATGCCATGGCTAAGTACAAACATTTTTTCCCATTAGTTGCCTATCAATATAGAATTTAGTCCAGTAAAGCAAAAGACTCAAAAGTTCAAGCCAAATCTGAGTCTAAGGATCAAGGAAGAAGTTACCAAACAGATTCAATCTGGAGTGGTAGAGGTCACAAAGTATCCAACCTAGTTAGTCAACATTGTCCCAGTTCCAAAGAAGGATGGAAAAACCAGGATCTGTGTTGATTACTAAGACTGAATAGAGCCAGTCACAAGGATAACTTTTGATTAACCAATATCCATATCCTTATTGATAAATGCATGAAGAATGAGATCCAGTCATTCGTGGATTATTTTGCTGGGTACCGCTAGATCCTGATATGACAAAAAAGATATGAAAAAATTGCCTTCATTACAACTTGGGGTGTTTACCATTATCAGGTGATGTCGTTCGAACTTAAGAAGCAGGTTCCATATACATGAGAGCTATGACAATTATATTCCATGACATGATTCACAAAGAGATTGAAGAGTATGTGAATGATGTGATTATTAAGTCTTGTGAGAGTTTGGATCACTTGACTCATTTAAGGAAGTTCTTCAATCAACTATAGAAGTACAATCTTAAGTAGAACCCGCAAAGTGTGCTTTTGTGGTGTAAGCTGGCAAGTTCTTAGGCTTCATATTCAGTAGAAGACGCATTTATCTTGAACCTCAAAATTAAAGGCCATCTAGGACTTCCTCCACCAAATACCAAGATTGAAGTCATGAGCTTCTTGGGAAGATTGAATTACATCAGTTGGTTCATATGCCAATCAATGGTTATTTCTGAACCTATTTTCAAGTTGTTGTATAAAGATGCATTGACCAACTGGAATGAAAAGTGTCAGCAAAATTTTGACCGTATTAAGAGCTATTTATCCAGTCTACTAGTATTGGTTCCTCTGAGAGAGGGGAGTCCTTTATTGCTTTATTTATTAGTGTCAGAAAATGCATTCAAATGTGTCCTGGGAAACATGATGAAAGCGAGAAGAAGGAATGAGCTATTTATTATCTGAGCAAGAAGTTTACTCCGTACGAGGCTCATTACACTCTATTATAAAGGGCTTGTTGTGCTTTGACTTAGGTTTCTCAAAAGCTGAGACATTACTTGTCGTTGTACATGATATATGTCATTTCCATAAGGGACCCTTTAAAGTATATATTCCAGAATTCCATGCCTATAGGTAAATTGGCCAAGTGGCAAATGTTACTAACTAAGTTTGACATTGTATATGTGACTCTGAAAGCAATCAAGGGACAAGCCCTAGCGGATGATTTAGTGCAAAATCCAGTCGTTGAAGATTATGAGCCACTCCAAAATTACTTTTCAAATAAAAAAATCTTATTCATAGGAGAGGATACTACAGAATCATACTCTAGTTAGAAATTAATCTTTGATGGAATAGTCAACTTCAAAGGTTCAAGTATTAGAGAGGTCTTGGTATCAGAAACTGGTCAACACTATCTGGTAACATCCAAGCATCATTTTCCATACACAAACAACATAGCCAAATATAAAGCATGTATTCTCAATATTCAGTTAGCTATTGATATGTATATTCAAGAATTATTAGTCATCAGTGATTCCAATTTTCTTATTCATTAAGTCTAAGGCAAGTGGGATGTGAAGAATTCCAAGATCATGTTGTATTTGGAATTAGTATGAAGTCTCTGCAAGAGATTCAGAAAGATCAAGTTCAGGCATATTCTGAGGATTCAAAATGAGTTTGTTGATGCTTTGGTGACTGTTAGGCGACTTCCCATCATACGAAAGTGTACATGGTCGTCCAAGTAATATAGACTGGTTAGTCTGGATATCGTACCCAAGACACTTATGAATTACCAAATATTCTAAATTATTCATATATTGCTAAAATAGACAAGTACGAAAGTAACTAAAGTATGAGTTTCTAGTAACTAAAGATCTAAAACAAAATGACAAAACTAAATGCAAGTAAATAATGATTTTGGTTCCAATTTTTGAGAGAATTCCAAGGTTACAACTTTATTGTGCAATCATAAGTAGTATTCACTTGAATCGACTTGGTCGTTCATCTAGTTGTTGATTTCGGGCCTCTAGTTGCCTATCAAAAATAGCATCACAACAACATTGTTGAGTGGGGATGTGACATCTTATTCCCAACGCTCTTATATATCTTCCTGTATAAACCAAACAATGCATTCTAGGTATATTCCTATCCTAGTCTATAACCTACACTTTACGTTACAAAAGAGAGGCCTTGCTCCCTATATTCCTCAGTCTATCTTATTGATCCTTCTCCCGAATTCACAATAAAATTATATATTTATCTTAATGGTGGCCAGGCATTAAAATACTAAACAGAGGAATATAAGAACAACTAGTAATGGCAAATGAACTAATCAATTCAACTTCATACTAAATAATCATGCGTCTGTAGTCTTAACCCCAGAACAAGGGTTCTTAGCCACTCATGCTAATCAAAAACACAAAGAACAATGTTTTCATCCAAAGTTATGGCTGAGAAAAGGAAGAAGAAAAGAAATCTAATGGAGAATTCTAATCTCTGCCTTGTGCTATGAAAATATGACAAAACCCCTTATAAAAGACGCACAATGTTCTATTTATAGGGCTTGGAAAATAACCCCTTTTCCTTCTTGGAATCGAAATAGGAGAAAGTTGAAATTCCATATCGGGATGGGGCTGGAGCGACGCGACATGGGTGCGCCATACTTAGTCCACAACAGTTTTGGTGATGGGGCAGCGCCGTAACAAGGCACCAGATGTGGCCTTCAGTTGTTTTGGTCTCGAGGCTTTCAAATGCATTTTGAGTCATTCGTTAGAAAGTTAAATTTTTTGGCTTAGAGTTGACTTTGGTCAAAAAAATTTGAAAATGACCTCTATTGGTGAATCTGATGATTCCACTGAGTCTGAGTTATTTAATTTGGTCTAGTAGCATAGTTGGATTGTGTTCACGGGGTTCCAAATGCATTCCCAAGGTCCGTTATCAGATTTTTTAGCCTTTTTTTGTTGGTGCATCTACTATCTAGTGCAGTTGAATATCCCAATCACGAGCTTTTCCATCACGATCATGATAAAGAAGCCAGGATGTTCATTGCGATTGCAAGGCTTGGGGTCGCGATCGCGATGGTCTACAAAGTTGTTCATCGCGATGGTTGGTTCATGCGATCGCGATGAGCAATTCACTGTCAGTGATTTTAAAAATTCTTCTTTTTTTGCCACTAACTTCATACCTTATTTTTTGAGCTCTAGATTCAATTTTGAGCAATTTCAATGTGGGATTTTGATATTTCTTCATTTGGGTACGTTCTTAATCTATTTTTACACATCCTGTGATGATTAGTTCATGAATTTACCTTCAAATCTTTGTTTTTCAAATTGAAATTTTGGGATTTTCCCGGTAAATTTAAAGATTGGTAATTAGATGATTTTAAGATTGATTATAATCCCATTTCTGATGAAACTTTATATTTGAACTCCTTATACTTTGGGTAAATTGATTTTCTAATAAATTTCTAGTTTTTTCCTTTAGAGTTCGGGGTTGACTTTTGAGTTGATTTTTTGGATCTACTTTAGAACTGTAGCTTTATGGGTATCATTGGTCTCGTGTTTACGCATAAAACTTATTTTTTATAGAGTGGTTGCATTTTGAGACATTTCGTAAAAGAAAGGCTCAAGTGTGATCGCGTAGAGTTTTGTTGTTCGTCTTTGAGGTAGGTTATGGCTTAACTTTTTTTAGACTTTGCTTAGATGGGAACTTATCGTGTAAAGCATGTTATGGGTTGGGTGAAATTCATGGATCTGAGTACTATATCAGTTGATTTATCATAATGATATCCAAATTGGACTTCATACTATGTGGGTGATAAGAAACATAGATTCCCTGATTGAGATTGAGGCTCGTAGCCGGTGTTCATACACTTGTTGTGATTCTGAGATTTGATTATATTTATGTAATTGGCTTGTTGATACTTTGTATTCATGCACATGCATTTACATCATAAAACACTTAATTGTACCATTGGAAGCACTAATTTTGAAAGAAAATAGAATGCTTTCTATCATTTAGTCTGAGGCAGGATTCCGAACACAGATATATGATATTTTACTTACTCATTCTAATGTAGGATTCTGGGCTTAGATATATGTATGTTATTGATTCCATTTGATGTAGATTTTTTGAGTGGGGTATATGGATCTCGCGAGTCCCCCATGGGTCCTATCATAGAGCGATATATGCTCGGAAGGTGTATAATTGTAGACATTGGCCATTACATATCATCCCATATCATTGCCTTGCATTTATCATTTTGATTAAGTTATATTGTTTTTCACTATTGTTGAACTGTTGAGACTTTTCTGCGTGTACGGTTATTTTAGTATTCTTTATTTCGTAAAGTAACTGCTTAAGCTCAGTTGGTCGATAATCCCTACTGAGTACAAGTTGTCCATACTCACCCCTACTTTTCTGTATCCTTTTAATGCAGATCCTAGCACGAGCGTTCAGCGCGGCCCTTGATTCATGCAGACTTTGAAAATTTAAAGGTTCAGTGATCTCCCATCCTTGGAGTCTTTCCCAGCTTTTTCTAGCTTTTATTTCTGTCTTTTCTCACTTCTTTGATAGGTTGGACTTTGGTATCTTGGACACCACATTAGATTTTATCATGTACTTCTGACTTCTGAGTTTCTAAGATTGATTGTACTTTTGTTTGGACCTATTTATAGTGGTTGAGACTTTATATTCATTGATTGTGTTATTTTTCTCTTATTATTATATTTATTTCGTTATTTGGCTTGCCTTACCTACCACGATTGGGTGGGGTAGGTTCCATCACAACCCTTTTGAGTTTTGAGGTGTGACACTTGTGGTCACCATGAAAGGTCTAGAAACACTACTAACGTCTAATCTGGCAGGTTGTAGTGGAGTAAGTATGAGATGGTAATGGAAGGAAGAAAGAGTGAGTTAGGATGTCATGCATATATTTAAATTACAGTTCTTGTTTAAGCTATGATATTGAGATTATCTATTATATGTGTATTTATATATGTGCATTGCGTGATTTAATCTTTGTCGACCGATGATACCTATCAGTACGAGTGGTGTACTAATACTACTCATGCTACATCATTTGGGTGTAGATGTGTGATAGGTTGATTGGAGTTACTTGCTTGAAGTAAAGAGTCTCCATCAGCAACTTCTTTGTTCTATTCTGCAGTTGGAAGTTGTGTCATATTTTCTGTTGTCGTATTACTTAGTAGAAGCTCTTGTGTAGGTCTAGACCAGGTCTTTGGAAAGGTTTTATTTATTATTTTCTAAATGTTGTAAATTTTAAAGGTTTTATTTAAATTTATGATTTGAATTTGCTTTTGGATACTGGTATTTGAATTGTTAAAATACTTCTGCTTAATTGATAGATTGGGTAGTAAGGGTCTCTACTATAGAGTCAGACTCGAGTAGGTGCCCGCATGACCTGTCGTAAATTAGGTCTTGATATATACAAGACAAACATGTCCCAATATTGGTTGAGAGAGAGAGAGAGAGAGTTATCTAATCATTCAATGATAGAGAAAAAAATAGAAAGGTAAAAGTTTTCTGCTTACCGATGCAAATGAAGTTTGGCAAAGTGTTCCCGACGATGATTCCCATGACAAAGATTCTCAATCAGAAAAAGAGATCTACACTAAATTAATGTTATAACTATGTATAATTCATTCAAAAACATCTAAAGCTTTCTAGTGTAGGAGGCGAAGAGTTGTAACATGCTAGAAGGTATTCTTTTCTTGTAATAACTATTTATTATATGCATTAGTTAGTATTTAATGTGATTTCATTCAAATTCAACTTTAAATCATTTCAAAAGAATGAAGATCATGCTTTCCTTTTAAAAAAATGCATCAAACAAAAGAGCAGTCGGTGCAATAATCATCCCTCTTTCACGCAGAATTCAGGAAAAGGTTACATCTTTGAACAAATATAAATTAAATCCTTGAAAATACCAGTGAACAAGAGATAATCATATTCTTAAGCGTACTATTTAACCATTCTATGTGATTAAACACTCACAACATAAAAAATTTAAAATCGATAAAGAAGACACATATGTCCTAATATGGGTTGAGAGAAAGAGTAATCTAATCAGTCAATAATGGAGAAAAGAAGAAGAAATACAAAAGTTTTATGCTTACCGATGCAAATGAAGTTTGGCGAAGTGGTCCTGATGACTAATCCCAAGACAGAGATTCTCAATTGGAAAAAGAGATCTACTTTGTTTTGTTATCCAAAAATATTCTGAATAGCGAGTTAGCCGATGTTTCAATTGAGTTGAAATGGAAATATAAAGAGATGTAAATAATGCACTTTTTTCACGACCCAAAATCGGGCGATGATGGCGCTCTACTAAAAAAAACACAGACAAGCCAAACCAAAGAGAATGACACTACAATTAAAAACTAAAATAGATTAAGTGGAAATAAAATAATAAAAAGATATCGGCCATCAGCATACATGTCACGACCCAATTTCTCGGTCATTATGACACCTATAACCCCCCAGTAGGAGAACCAATCCCCATAGTCTGGAACGGTTAGTAATGGTCTACCTTCTAATAGTTTAAGCGGAATATTCGATACATAAGTGGAAGCAAGGGCATAATGAGAAGAAAATAAATACAAGAGAGATATAAACAAGCGGAATCTAAACCAACCCAAAACTTGGTATCAAAGTGTATAAGAGTCGAACTACATCAAGAGTACAAAGGTCTAAAAGTCATATATACACAATATCTCCGAAACTATAAGAGTACAAAATACACCAAGGATAACTAAAGTCAAGCTCGTAACGCCAAGAGCTCACCCTCAACCTAGATGATCCTAAAACTGCACCCCGCACGAGTCTCCAACGCGCTAACGGTGATGGCCTACGCTAGGATCTACACCAGAAGATGCAGAGGGTAGGGTGAGCACCAAATTCGAAGTATAAGGTACCGAGTAGGTATCATCGGCCGACTGGGCACAGATAAAGTAAAAGAGCAATAGCAGGCAAAGTAGGAACAAACATTCACAGAATTCAATGATAAGTACACAGGAGCTAGCCCAGAGGGAAGACAGTAGAAACAACATATAAGGCTAGCATATAGAATATATACACACAACAGGCATAGGTGAAAGTAAGGACAACTCACCTAGGATCCTTGTAAAAATAGTATATATAAGATAAGTTCTAGAAATGGGCGGTATATAGGTACCCTCAAGTATAAGGAAAAAGGGAGAGAAGAATAAAGGTACACATGCTCGACATATCGGAATTAATACCCAATCAAGTCATACAAAACTCAATCCAGGAACTCACCACCTCATAGTAATTATGCTCATACTCAATCGTACCAGGGAACAATATCGGAATAAAGTAACAAGAGTCTACCTACAGTCCCTTGGACGCCCATACAACCGAGGGACACAATCAAGTGAAAACAAACCCTCAGGCATCCCATACTACCGGAGCATACAATCAACAAACAACAAACAAGGGTGGTATCTCAACAATGGATGATATGATGCATGAAAACCCCAGGGTGAAATAGAACCTCTGTATGTACCTACTCCGGTGCCGATCGGGCCCAGCAGGCAGGTTCCATGGATGGAAACAACCCGTATACCTATACTCCACCATATACCATTCCCCCTGGCACAGTCATCCCAAAGCCTCAGGCCTTGAGCGACAACGTCCATAGATGTCCTGGACCCCATACTAAAACTCAGAATCAAAACGTGTTCTCCAGAATTGAGTCCAGGTTAAATCCAGTGGCTAAGTCTCAAATATACATGCCTAGACCATGTCTAGGACAAAAATAGTGAAAAATATGTCTCAAAAACCCTTCCAAGGGTGTCCGAGAACAACCGAGTCTAAAACAATAGTAAAAATATCTCAGATGCTCGACCCGGCCAAGCCTGATATCATTTCAAATCAGTAAGAAAAATCAGCTAGCACTCTGACCCGATCGAGTCTAGCAATAGTGGTAAATCATGATATAACCATATTTTTAACCTTCTTTTACCCCAAGAATATCCACGTATCAAGTCAAATCATTTCCAAATCCAATTTCATCGAAAACGGGCACCCGGGGCCATGTAAGGTTTAGAAAATCAGTTTCCATAGACCCGAAGCCAAAAATTGTAATAAAACGTGGAAAAACCTCTTTATATGCATGGAAATGATATGATCAACCCAAATAGTTGTCTGGCAGATCACAATCAACCTAATGGCCCTGCACAGGCTCCGAAGGTACTCAACAAGCATAACCAGCCTAAAGAATATTTCTATGTCCGGGACTCGCGGACATTCCCAATAATCCCACCTTTTATGTTTCAGAGTCAACAAGGCCTCACGGGGTCACAAGAGTAATAAATATATCAACTAATAGGAATACTACACACAACGGAGGAAATAAATAAGAGGAATCATGGAAAAGAGGTCAAGGTCTGTACTACCAACCTAATAACCCAACCCAAGGATGCCAACTAGTACAATTTTACCCGATATATGCGAATTCTAGGGAGTTAAGCCGTAACCTACCTGTCGTCCAATGACAAGCTGCGGGAATGACGATATCTGAGGCCGAGCTACTCCGAGAAGCTCCGAAAGACAAACAAACTATCAAAGTCATGAATAAAATGTTAAGACGAGTCTAACTGTAATGACCCTTCCATTTATTTACGCATTTTCACCTTTTTTATACTGTTAGAGCTTTTTTGTAGCGTCCCCAAGTCATTTATGGCTTGCTGGGATCGGTGGTTCGATGCCCTGGCCGTTTGATTAGTCCTTATGATCAATTCCCTGTATTAGAAGCTTTTGTACTATCGATACCAAGTCTTGGGGTTGGTGTAGTTCCCTTTATGTATATATAAATTTGGATTTTACTTTCGCTATGTATATCTTTATATTCTGCTTCCATTTATTTCATCTTCTTGTGCGAATTTGTTAGGTAGTAGCCCATTACTAGCCATTCTGGGCTACGGGGATTGGTTCAAGTTTGATTTTGTTTCGGAGCTTATTTTCGGAGAGGTTCGAGCTTGTCATTGGACGACAGGTAAGTTATGGTTTAAACTCCTTAGACTTAGCATATATCGGATAAAATTGTACTAGCTGGCATCCTTGGGTTCGATTATTAGGTTGGTACCACAGACCTTGACCGCTTTATTCATGTTTTTCTACTTGTGTTCCTCCGTTGCTTGTAGTACTTGCCGATATGTTCTATTCACCCTTGTGGTCCTGTGAGGCCTTGTTGACTCTGGAACATAGAAGGTGGGATATTGGGAATGTCCGCGAGTCCCAGGCATAGAATTATCCTTCTAGGCTGGTTATGCTTGCTGAGTAGCTATGGGCCTGTGTAGGGTTGATAGGTTGATTGTGAGCTGCTGGGCAGCTATTGTGTTTGATCATACCATTTCCATGCATATAAAGAGGTTTTATCCATGTTTTACTATGGTTTTGGCTTCGGGCCTACTGACACTATTTTCTAAACCTTGCATGGCCCCGGGGGCCCATTTTTTATGGAAATGAATTGGAAATGGTTTGATTTACCTTGTGAATAATCTTGGGGTAAAAGAAGGTCAAATTATGATTTCTATCACTAGTTTTACTATTAATGCTAGACTCGGCAGGGCCGGGGTGCTAATTGAGTTTCTTATTAAATTGGGATGGTTTTTAGCCTCGGTCAGACCGAGCACCTAAGATGACTTTCTACTCTTTAGACTCGGTTATGCCCGGGCACCCTTGGAGGGGTTTTTGAGATATTTTCCCACTACTTTATTCCGGGACAAAGTCTGGGCATGCATATTCGAGACTGGGTCTCTATCTTGAACCCGGACTTGCTTCTGGATGACATGTCTTGATACTGAGTTTTAGTATGGGGTCTGGTACCTCTATGGTCCTTGCTATCTGGGCCTAGGGCTTTGGATTGCGTGTGCCAGAGGAAGGGTATACGGTGTAGTAGAGGTATACGAGCACTGTCCTTCCATGGAACCTACCTGCTAGGCCAGATCGGCACCGGAGGAGGTACATACAGAGATACCATTTCACTTGAGATCTTCATGCATCATATCATTCATTGTTTAAGGCTCCACCCTTGTTTGTTGTTTGTTGATTGTACGCTCCGGTAGTATGGGATGCCAGAGGGTGAGTTTTCACTTGTTTGTGTTCCTCGATTGTATGGGCGGCCGGGGGACTCTAGGTAGACTCTTGCTATTTACTTACAAAATTCTTCCCTGTTACGGTTAAGTATGAAATTGGTTACTGCTAGGCTTTTAGTTTCTGGATTTGAGATTGATATGATTAGTTGAGTTTGATTCCTGTCTCTGAGCATGCCTATCATTACTCTTTCCCTCTTCCTCTTACACTTGAGGTTACCGATATACCATCCATTTCATACACTTATTATGTTTACACTATTATTGCAAGAACCCCAGGTGCGTTGTTTATTACTTTCACCTGTGCCTATGGTGTATATATTCTGCTTGCTAGCCTCATATGTGGTTCTGTTGACTTCCCTCTAGGCTAGTTCCTGTGTACCTTTTGTTGATTTCTGTGACTACTTGCTTCTATTCTTTCTGTTACTATGCTTTTATCGTATATGTGTCCAGTCGGCCTATGATAACTACTGGGTACCTTATGCTTCGCATTTGGTGCTCACCCTACCCCCTGCATCTTTTGGTGCAGATCCTAGCATGGGCCATCGCTGTTAGATCGCTGTGATTCATTCTTGGAGATTTGTTGGGGACTACTTCAGACTTAGGGTGAGCTCTTGGCTATCAGAGCTTAGCTTTAGTTTATCTTTTGCTTTATGTACTCTATTACCATTCGGAGACACTTGTATACGTTGTTTTGGATCGTTTGTACTCCTTATATGTAGTTCTGGCTCTATACTATGATATCAGATCTTGGGGATTGGTTTAGTTTCAACATATGTATATATATATTCCTGCTATCTATTCTCTTTATCTTGTTCCCTTACTTTTACTTATTAAACTGTTCTTCCGCTTATTTGTTAGATAGTAGCCCATTACTAACTGTTCGGGGCTACGGGGATTGGTTCTCCTATTGGAGGGATTGTAGGTTCCATCATGACCAAGAAATCGGGTCATGACAACTAGTAATTTTCAACATAACTAAATTTACTATCTCCGTTAAAATATTACAATGTATAAAAACCTTATAAAATAAATACATACACAATTATATCATAGCAAAAGTATTTTTCATAGACCTTTAAAATATTTTAGGAAGAGAATAAAATATAGTAGGTATTTTTTGAAATGATTTTCTATTAGTTATGGTATATTTAAAAAGCTATATATATTTTATCACGAACCTATGCAATACCCGAATACTTATATATTGAGATATAATTAGGCTTCGTGTGCCACCTCCACTTCCACGTGGAATTGGAGTAAATATGCAACAAAGGTTATTGATTGGTGGCTTGTTCATTTATTGAAACTTGTTAAAGCAACAAGTAAAGTGAATCTTTCTTTTTTACGAAAGTGTTATTTTAAATTAGGAGATACCTATTTAATTTATATTTGGGGTATATATTGGAGAGTATATTAAGAAGTGCAGATAGCACTAATGGATGTTCTCTAAATTCATTTCAGGTAAGTGGGTTGTTAAATGGTTTGTGAAGTCAAGTGATTTCCTTTTCTTTCTCAACTATCATCTCTCTTATCACTTTCAAGTATTTTCAATTTAAGTTGCTTAGTATATGTGATCTACGATATGACTCCAACAAGAACATATTGTCTCGGCACAATTGGAATGTTGGGAGCAAAATATCAATTATTTACGTCAAGTTATTCAAGCCTAAATCCGAGTTTGATTTTATTTCGGAGCTTCTCGGAGCGGTTCAGGCTTGGACATCATCGTCCTAGCATCCTGTCATCGGACGACAGGTAGGTTATGGTTTAAACTCCCTAGACTTAGCATATATCGGATAAAGTTATACTAGCTGGCATCCTTGGGTTCGATTATTAGGTTGGTACCACAGACCTTGACCGCTTTATTCATGTCCGCCTACTTTTGTTCCTCCAATGCTTGTAGTACTTGCCGATATGTTTTATTTAACCTTGTGGTCCTGTGAGACCTTGTTGACTCTGGAACATAGAAGGTGGGATATTGGGAATGTTCGCGAGTCCCGAGCATAGAATTATCCTTCTAGGCTGGTTATGCTTACTGAGTAGCTATGGGCCTGTGCAGGGTCGATAGGTTTATTGTGAGCTGCTGGGCAGCTATTGTGTTTGATCATACCATTTCCATCCATATAAAGAGGTTTTATCCATGTTTTGCTACGGTTTTGGCTTCGGGCCTACTGGCACTATTTTCTAAACCTTGCATGGCCCCGGAGGCCCATTTTTATGGAAATGAATTGGAAATAGTTTGATTTAATTTGTGAATATTCTTGGGTAAAAGAAGGTAAAATTATGATTTATATCGCAAGTTTTATTATTAACGCTAGACTAAGCAGGGCCGGGGTGCTAGTTGAGTTTTCTTGCTACTTCAGATGATTTTTTAGACTCGGTCGGACCGAGCACCTGAGATGACTTTCTACTGTTTAGACCCGATTATGCCCAGGCACCCTTGGAGGGGTTTTTGAGATATTTTCCCACTACTTTAGTCCTGGAGAGGGTCTGGGCATGCATATTCTACACTGGGTCTCTATCTTGAACCCGGACTTGCTTCCGGATGACATGTCTTGATACTGAGTTTTAGTATGGGGTCTGGGACCTCCATGGAACATGCCATCCGGGCCTGGGGCTTTGGGTTGCATGTGCCGAAGGAAGGGTATACGGTGGAGTAGAGGTATACGGGCACTGTCCTACCATGGAACCTATCTGCTGGGCCGGATCGGCACCGGAGGAGGTACATACAGGGATACCATTTCACTTGAGATATTCATGCATCATATCATTCATTTTTTGAGGCTCCACCCTTGTTTGTTGTTTGTTTATTTTACGCTCCGGTAGTATGGGACGCCAGAGGGTGAGTTTTCACTTGTTTGTGTTCCTCGGTTGTATGGGCAGCCGGGGGACTGTAGGTAGACTCTTGTTATTTATTTATGGAATTGTTTCCTGTTACGGCTAAGTTTTTGGTTTTCGGATTTGAGATTGAAATGACTAGTTCGATCTTTGATTTCTATTTTCCCGTGCATGTCTATCTCTACTCTTCACTCCCTTTTCCTTATGCTTGAGGTTACCGATATACCATCCATTTCTAGAACTTTTTATGTATACACTGTTGTTGCAAGGATCCCAGGTGCGTCATTTATTACTTTCACCCGTGCCTGTGTGTATATATCCTACTTGCTAGCCTTGCATGTTGTTTTGTTGTCTTCCCTCTGGGCTAGTTCCTGTGTACTTTTTCATTGATTTCCGTGACTGCTTGTTTCTATTCTGTCTGTTATTATTGTTTTACTTTATATGTGCTCAGTCGTCCTATGATACCTACTGAGTACCCGTGGTTTTGGTGCTCATACTACACTTCTGCACTTTGTGTGCAGATATTAGTTGAGTTCTCGCCGTTGATCGCGTTGGAGACTCGTGCAAATTGTATGGATATTCGAGACTAGGGTGAGCGCTCGAAAGTCCGGTCTTGTCCACATCTCATCTGTAGGTGAACCAATCCGCGTAGCCCAGAACGGTTAGTAATGGGCTACTACCTAACCAATTCGCACAACAAGCTGAAATAAATGGAAGCAGAATGTAAAGATAGACATAGCGGAAGTAAAACCCGAATTTATATATACATAAAGGGAACTACACCAACCACAAGACTTGGTATCGAAAGTACAAAATCTTATAATACAGGGAATTGATCATAAGGACTAATCGAACGGCCAGGGCACCGAACCACCGGTCCCAGCAAGCCATAAATGACTTGGGGCCGCTACAGAAAAGCTCTAACAGTATAAAAAGGTGAAAATGCCTAAATAACCGGAAGGGTCATTACACTATCGATACCCATATTTCTACAATTGTAGTCGGGTCGATATCTTAGTCAAAATAGGGACCGCCGGGTTTGCAACCCGAAATAAAAAATGAAAAGAACCACAATGACCCCAATGATGTCAAGAAGGCATGCTCCAAATTTGAGCACAATTGGACAAGGATAGAATACCAAAACAGCCCGCCCAAGTTGGGGATTGAATAATGGAAATTTCGAAAATAAAAACGGAAATTGGGCAAGAATTACTTACCAAAACGATGGAAAATCAGCCCAAGATAGATAAAAAATCACACCCACGAACATGAACAAGCTTAGGAGGCAGAATCTATCACAAAATCCAAGCTTTGGATGAGCATCAATGGAGGAATTGAGAGAAAAACCGAAGAAGCCAAGTTGGGAAAGATGACTTACCAAGAGGCAAAGAACTACGGATAATCGATGAACAAATAATTCCCCAATGTTTAGAACTAAATTGGAGCAAAATGGTGGAGAGAATTTTGAGTTTTAGAGTGAGAAAAGTGAGGAGAAGGGATGGAAAAAACGAAATGACAGCAATAAATAGCTGCTGTCCGCAGCTGATTTTCTGCACTTTTTAGAAAACTCAATGGGGCATTCCGGGCACAATCGGAAATCGATTTTAAAAAACCAATAGTCCTAATAGAGTCGAAACGACGTTCCAGACTCAACGGAATCGATGAAACTTCCATACAAGGTCGTTTCAGAGAAATGTTGACCCAAGTCATCACTAATGAAAAGGAACTTAAAGGCTCGAAATGAGTCTGACTCACCTGGAACCCAAACCAACCATCTTTCTAGACCAAACTCAACATTCCGGAGCTGATGGAATCGTCGGATTTCGAATCCGACACTCCGATTATCGAAAGTCAACCAAAGTTACACTTTCAACTCTAAATGGCATGAAAACTGAGAAAACCACACAAAACCCACACGGAAAGTTCTCAGGCGTCAGCTAAAGGTCCAACTAGTCCAAATTCATCACCCCGGAGCTAACAGAACTGTCAGAATTCAATTTCGAGCATGTTAGCTAAGTATGTTGACCAAAGTCAACGATATTCTAAGTTTAAGCTCTAAAACAGGCAAATAGGCAAAACAACCAAACAAACGACTAGGGCACCGAACTACCAGTCCTAGCAAGCCATAAATGACTTGTGGCCACTACAGAAAGACTCTAACAGTGTAATAAATGCAAAAACGTGAAGATGACCGGAAGGGTCATCACAACATCCACTACTAAAAATAATTTTGTCCTCAAGAGTCAAGAAGAAGGAAGTACCTAAAGGCTCGAACAACTGCGAATACTGAGCACGCAACTCACTCTTGGTCTCTCAGGTAGCCTCCTCGACCGGAAGATGCTTCCACTACACTTTCATAACCGGAATCTCCCTAGATCTCAAACTCTTGATATATCTGGCCAGAATCGCTATCGGCTCCTCAACAAATGATAAAATCTCATCCAACTAAACCAAATCCCAATGCAACACATGAGACTAATCAGGCACAAACCGGTGCAACATCAAAACATGAAAACTGGGTGAACAGTTGAAAACATCAGAGGCAAGGCTAACATGTAGGCAACATTACCAACCCTCTGTAGAATCTCAAATGACCAAATCTCATCATTCCCTTCACGGGCGATACTCGAAAGAAAAATAGATCACCAACACTGAACTCCAATGTAAGAAGTCTACGATCAGCGTAGCTCTTCTACCTACTCTAGGCTGATCTAAGTCTGTCCTTGATTGAACAGACTTGGCCAAGGAATATCTAAGTAAATTTGTACCCTGCGGTCTGGACTCTAACCCATCAAACCAATCAATGGGCTATCTATAACGCCTACCATACAAAACCTCAAAAGGTGCCATGACAATGCTCGAATGAAAGCTATTATTATACACAAACTCAACCAATGGCACAAACTGATCCCATGAACCTCCAATGTCAAGAACACAATCCCGAAGCATATCCTCAAGGACTTGAATATTCCTCTCGGACTGGCCATCTGTCAGAGTGTGGAAAGCAGTATTAAGATAAACCTCCGTACCTAAATCCCTCTGTATAGATCTCCAGAACTGGGATGTGAACTGAGTGCTGCAATCTGAAATGATAGAAGTTGGGACCCTGTGTAACTATACAATCTCACGAATGTAGATATGAGCTAACCTCTGTGCCCCGTAGGAAGTCTGAACCGGAAAGAAATATGTTGACTTAGTCAGCCTATCAATGATCACCCAAATGGAGTCAAACCCGTGAGTAGTACGAGGTAAACCAACAACAAAGTCCGAAGTCATACCTTCCAACTTCCACTCACGAATGGGAAGTCGCTGCATCAAATCACCTGGTCTCATGTCCTCGAACTTCACATATTGACTATTCAAGAACCGAGATACGAACTCTGCCACATCCCACTTCATACAACTCCACCAGTAAAGTTGTCTCATATCTCTATACATCTTTGCGGCGCCAGGATGAATGGAGTATCTAGAACATTATGCCTCATAGAGTATCAACTGTATCAAATCACCAACTCTTGGAACACAAAGTTGACCATCAAACCTCAAACCCATCAGAACCCAAGGTATCCCAGCTGGCCTCACCCTGAACCACCTGATCACAAAGGTCACACAAACTCTGATCCCCAAACTGTCAGTTCTGAATCTGATCAACTAGAGTAGAATGAACCTCAACACTGGCAAGAACTCTGCTGGGATCCGATAAGTCAAGCCTAACCAAACGATTAGCCAAGGACTGGATGTGCAAGGCCAACGGTCGCTCAAAAGCTGAAAGTGAAGCTAGCTGCCCATATTCATCGCCTTTCGGCTCAAGGCATCCGCTACCACATTTGCCTTTCCCGGATGGTATAAAATAGTGAAATCATAATCCTTCAGCAACTCAATCCATTTCCTCTGCCTCAAGTTCAGCTCGCACTGACTCATGATGTACTGAAGACTACGATGGTCGGTGAATATCTCGTAATGAAGTCCATAAAGATAGTGCCTCCAGATCTTTAGCGCGAAGACTACCATCGCTAACTCCAAGTCGTGAGTGGGGTAGTTGTTCTCGTGAACCTTCAGCTATCTCGATGCATATGCTATCATTCGACCCTTCTGCATCAACACACATCAAAGACCGACCCTGAAGCATCATAATAAATGGAGAAACTCTGACCCTCAACCAGCAAAGCCAAAATCGGAGATGAAGTCAATAAGGCCTTAAGCCTCTTGATGCTATCCTCCCAATGATCAGAAAACTAAAATGGAACATCCTTCCTAGTCAGCATAGTCAAAGGTGCTTCTATTGAAGAAAATCCCTCGATAAACAGTCTATAATACCCGGCTAACCCAACAAAGCTGTGAACCTCGGTAGGAGTAGTAGGTCTAGGCCAATCATGAACTACAGAAAACTCACCCAGATAAACTCTAATCCCATCTTTAGACACCACGTGCCCTACGAATGCAACTGACTCTAACCAAAACTCACACTTTGAGAACTTGGCATAAAGCCGATGATCTCTCAAAGTCTAAAGTACATTCCTCAAGTGTTGCTCATGCTTATCTCTAATCCTCGAGTATACCAGGATGTCATCAATGAAGACTATCACAAACATCTCCAAGTACGGGCTAAGCACCCTATGCATCAAGTCCATGAAGGCTTCGGGGGTATTAGTCAACAAAAAAGACATCACCAGGAACTCATAGTGGCTGTAACGTGTACTGAATGCTGTCTTAGGGATGTACTCCACCCTAATCCTCAACTGATGGTAGCCAGACCTTAAATCAATCTTAGAAAACATGGCGGAACCCTGAAGCTGATCAAATTAGTCATAAATCCTGGGAATCAGATACCTATTCTTCACAGTCACCTTATTCAGCTACCGATAATCAATACACATCCGCATCGACCCATCCTTCTTCTTCATAAAGAGAACAGGAGAAACCGAAGGAGACACACTCGGTCTAATAAACCCCTTAGCTAACAAATCCTGGAGCTACTCTTTAAGATCTCTCAACTCAGCAGGAGCCATACGGTAAGGAGGAATTGAAGTGGGCCTGGTGCCTGGATCTAACTCAATGGCGAAATCAATATCCCTCTTAGTTTGAAGGCCTGGTAGGTCGGTAGGAAACATATCTAGGAAGTCTCTAACCACAGGAACAAACTCAGGAGATATAGGGCAGCACTAGCATCTCAAACATATGCTAGATAAGCTAAACACCCATGGGATATCATCTCCCTAGCTTGAAGACAATAAATCATCCCAGATGGTTCATGGCTAACAGAACCCTGCCACACAACCAGGGATACAC
Source organism: Jaltomata sinuosa (assembly GCA_003996215.1). Lineage (NCBI taxonomy): Eukaryota > Viridiplantae > Streptophyta > Magnoliopsida > Solanales > Solanaceae > Jaltomata > Jaltomata sinuosa. The sequence continues at coordinate 21,654 of QJPP01004663.1, forward strand.
CTGGCACAACTATAGTAACGGTCTTGGCATAGCAATCCAGAACCGCACGGTGAGGGGATAACATGTCCATGCCTAGTATCATATCAAAATCCAACATATCAAATATCATCAGGTCAGCCCAAGTATCCAAATCACCAGCAAATATCACATAGGATCTCACAATCCGATCCACTACTAAAGAATCTCCTACTGGGGTCGAAAAAGAAATAGGCACAGACAATGGCTTACTAGCCAACCCCAAACAAGGCAGAAAGTAGGTAGATATATATGAACAAGTGGATCCAGGATCAAACAAGGCATAAGCTGGCTGACGGCATACAGAAATCATATATGTTATTACGACATCCGAGGTCTCTGCCTCCAGTCTCCCAAGGACCGCATAGAACTGACAACAACCTCCACCTGCCCGACCGCTATCCCTACCACCTGCTCTGCCATGTGGGGAACCACCCTTAGCCTGACCACCACCCCCTCTAGCCGGAGGCTAAACTGCTCGGTTGGCTGAACTATACCATGCTGGGGGCAATCTCTAGTGTTGACACCCAATTTTCACCTCCCTATACCTCTCTCAAGCTGTTATTTTAATAATAATAATTATTTTAAATATTAATTTATTTTACATTTTACTTGATTTATTTAATAAATTACGTGTTAACACTTTAAAATTAGTATATAATTTATTCTCTATTATTACTATTTTTATCGTAAATTTCATATGATATTACATGTCATTTATTTTACGTACAATATATATACGTAATTTATTTATTTTAAAAATAATTTATCTTTTGATAATTATCGTTAATTATTATTTTATCTACTAAATTTTATATACGTAGTAGTTTATTTATTAAATAGCAGTCCGAATTCAATTTCTAATCCCAAATTATTTAAATCCTAGCCCCTTTCTACCCAATTTATTTCAATTTTAGCCTAAATTGGGTTAATTTGGCCCATATTTAAATCCCAAGTCTAATCCCATCTCAGCCGTTGATCTAATACGATCAACAACCGAGATCACTCCCCTTTCTTCTTTCCTTTTAAACAAATACACCTCCTAACCCTAATCCTCAAAACCCTCTACTCTCTCTCTCTCTCCTCTCTCTCCCTCCGCCGCTGCTCCATCATCGGCGAAACCACCTGGCCACCCTCTCCGTCTGGCAGAGCCCCAGCAATCACAACCTAGCGGCCCCACTCACCCCTTTTCTCTCTTCCTCTTTCTCTACCTCTTTATCTTCCCCCATGCTGACGGGCGGTGGCTCACTTCTGCCGCTTTGCTTCTCGCACCGGCTGACGGAGCCATCCCCACAAACTCCCTCTGGCGTATTTCCCATCTCTGGTAGGTCCCACCACCATCACCTCCTCATCTCCACCAAACCGCACCAGTGGATGGAGCTCTACCAAATAGCCACCCAGACTCCGCCCAAAACCCCAAAGGTTTCTTGTTTCTCCGATGAACGGCGGAGGATTCCGATGAACGGAACAATGGATCTTGCAGATTCGACTGAGGTTTCACCAGTGTTGCGATTTGTGCTCTGATGTATCATCCTCTGTTTCATCTTATTTTCACTTACTACAAGTTCTAAGATTCAAAATCCATCTATGAGGGTTTATGCATGCTCATTTAATTTTACTGATTTGTGACTGATTACTTATGCCGATTACTTTACGTTAGAAATAATATTTTAAAAGCTTTGCTATAAATTTAATTCTGAAAATTTTATTATGAGTGATGTCTAAGCATTTTTTGATTCCATTCCCTTCAAAGATGTCGATTGACTATTGGAAATTAAAATAGTATTGTGATGCTTTGTTCCAAAACGTCTTCTTACGTGGTTGATGTTGATCTCTAGGATCATCTTAGAGCCATAAAATAGACTTGATTCATATGTTTGTATGGTACTTTGCCTGATTTACCTCCTTTCTTGCTCAAGTTGAATTCATCTGCGCCTAATCAATTTGTTCCTACTTTGAAAATAGCCGTTTGATTGATTTCGTGTGACAATCTGATTAATTTTCCTTTAACTCGTTCTGGATAATCTTAATACTTGTCTATTTTGTTGAACATTTATTGAGATATGTTGATTGATCTGCCTATTAATAAAAGGTAAATTTGACATATTAACTGGCTTTCTATTCTCTTTAGTTTGGACAGATTTTTATTCGTCTAATTATGGTAATATCGATATTATTTGGATCCTAATTGATTCAGCCCCTCATTGTTTAAGGAAAATGATCCTTTGATTAGTTTTTCTGAATGTTTTCCCTTCCTTAAATGATTGTCATAATTTTCTTACTTGCCTGTTTATGGTAAATTCTATACTAAATGATTTTTCCTTTTCTAGGTAGTATAGACATCTTTTACTTCGTTATTTATGGCAAGTTGTGATTTGTTTTGTATATTTTGATTGGTTTTACCTATTCTGTTAGAAGGTAAATTTGAACTTGCCAATTTGTTTTTCTTCTTTAAGGAAAGAATTCCTCTGATTGATTCTTTTGACTATGGATTTCTTCTTTTAATTCCTTGTGTGCTTGACTTCTCTACTATATAAAAGTAGTCCCTCTTGCATTATCACTCAGACTTTACAGACACTACTACTCAATTTTTTAACTTCTCCTCTTGGTTGATAAGGGCTACTTATTGCTAATTGTGAAGGCTTTGAATATTTCCTGTTATTTGCGGATAATTGGTTAGTGTTTTATCGATGCAGATTTCAATTCATATGCATGTTTACCTTTAGTTTGAAATATGTATCCATCTGTGTTTAGCCATGACTGTTCTGTGATTTGTTTATAAAAGCATGTTTATAGGATGTCAATTTAGAACTTATATTTCTGTTTGCATTAAACCACTGTTAGCATGAACTTGTTAGTTGGCTTATGTTCTTTGACTGGTTGGTTTATGTGATTACCATTGCTTCTGGCTTGGTTTTGTTTTCGTTGTATTTTGTGGAATACGGAGGTCCTAATGTATTCCCACGCCTCGACATAAGCACTGCCTAGAATCCTTGAGATTCTCAGGAACTCTGACATGTCGAGGGTAGTTTCATGGGTCATACTAGAATCTTTCAAATCCTATGCTATATTTAAGAGGTTTCTATTAGAAGATGGTTACACAGTGAAGAGTTGCCTGAGATTTGTTAGTCTCCAAAACTTAGATCTGTCTTATTTTATTTTCTCATTCATTCATTGGTCTATAATAATTATTGTATAAACTTCGATAATAAATGAAATACTTTGGAGGTTGCTATGGGGGAGGGGCAAACTATCTGCTATTTGTTATTCAAAACGTGTTTAATAAAATTAACATAGAAACATGACTATAGGTATTAATTCAATTTCAGTTTTAAATCAGTTTCGTCACTTTAAACCAGGCTTATGTGATTAATATATGTTTCAACTTAAGTCAGATATCATGCTTATAAGATTCAAATTTATTTCGACATATTAATTCAATTTCAGCATGTTAAAACCCCTTTTCAGCATATTCAATTATCTGACTATCATTTTCAGCATGTTACTTCATTTAGATATCATGTCTATAGGATTTAAATTTGCTTCAGCATATTAATTTATTTAGATATCATGCCTATAGGATTTGAATTCGTTTTAGCATAGTAATTCATTTAGTTATCATGTCATATGATTTAGAATTTGTTCTAGCATCATCAAATAGTTACCATGTTATAGGTTTTAAAATCAGTTTCATCCTTTAAATTAGGAGCCACATGTGAGTTAAAATCTATTTCAGCAGTTTAATTAGCTATCAGTTTTCAGCATATTAAAATAATTAATAGGGTCAAGTCAACTTTCAGCATGTTTGTACACATTAATGTGGCTTAGACACTATGTCATTAGGACTTTAAATTAATTAATCAATCTTTAAATAGTAGGTAGCATGTGTAATAGTTGTAAATGATTGATCATCTAATATGTTTAAATCAGTCTAACACTTAGAAAGCATGCTTATAGGTATAAATCTGCTTTAACTTACAGACCATGCTCGTAGAATTTAAATCAGTCTTATCATTTTAAAATCATAGATCGTGCCTATAGGTTTGTTAAAAACAGTGTTAGCATGTTAAAATCGCTAGATATCATGCCCATAGGTTTAACTACATAAAGTGTTAATTGTACGAATTGTGAGGCCTATGTGAGATCATTTATGTGCTACTTGTTTTCCAATCTATGTATGTTTTGATTGACGTTAATCCCGAGTCTAATTAAGTAGCCTTGGAATCTTATTGTCTAGACCCATATCCAAAATAGTAGTCCAATGCCTCTTGAACATTAAGTGGGACGAGTAGGCATACTAGGGTACGATAGACTTTTCTCATTTCTTTAGTACGCACTTAGGTAAAATAATCTTATTAACCAACTTAGATGGGTAGATAGACGGACATGATTGAAATTGACCCGAGCAGAATATGACAATGTCTTTGAAATTATCTTCGGTAAATAAGCCGGGCGCTGATCCGAATAGGTTAAAAATAACCTAAGTTTAGCTCTTATTTTATTATATGGTTGGGTTAGTTATCTAAATCACTTAGTAATTAGGTTTCTTTTTTTTATATTCTTGTGTTAATTTTGTCTTCTCGCTGATCTCCTTTTTGTTTCATTATTTATTTTAATTGCGGTTTATATGCATGATCTTTTTTCTCACTTAGACTATTAGTAACTAATTTATCTACTTGCTTAAAATAAAGATTTATTTATTTAATTACTTAGTTAATAATAGGCTAATACAACTGTTCACCCTTTGTTTGTCACTTAATTCCCACATAAATAATGAATCCGGCAGGGACCCATATTTGTGGACTTCGAAAGGTGCTTAACACCTTCCTTTTGAGGTAAATTGAACCCTTACCCGATTTTTGGTGACGTAGACCTTAAATTAATTTAGTCGTAGTTAGTTAGAATGGTGCCCTAACGCACCTTAAATTCGTTAGGTGGCGACTTTTCACTCTTTTCTATCCAAAAAGAGTTGTCACGTCGATGGCCCATCTTTTTGAGAGAAAAATGGGGCGCGACAGAATGGCGACTCCACTGGGAACATTTAGGTTCTAACCGTTATGGATTTTGTGTTTATGTGGGATTTTGTGATTCTTTTCCATTAACATTTTTTTTTCTCTGATTTATTTACCTCTTTAGTTAACTATCTATTTATCTTATGTTTGATCCATGATCACCCGTTATACGCTTTTAAGTTTTCTATTGATTTAGTTATCTACTTTTACTGTTTTCCTTAAACTGTCCAATGTGTTACTGTTTTTTCCTATATGCTACATGTTACCGATTTTTATAACTGTCATTCCTCTCATATTTCCCCCACTTGGGAACTTCACACTTTCACACACTATACACATGAGTTGTGCCTTTGCACTTCTCCAAACTTCTTTCAAACACCCATTTTAGAGAGTTGGCATAGACGTGGGGTGAGCGGATAGTTTTGCTACCATGTGACCACGTGCCTCCTCGCATAGGAAAACCTTGAGTTCGTGTCTATCCAAATCTCAGAACCTTAGGATAGTGCTATATCTACCCCTTTATATAAGTCATGCATGCATCAGCCATAGGTGGTTTGGCCCTAGGAGTCAACCCGCGAAATTAGCAGCCTCCTTATTGTCAAAGGGTTCCCATCAATCCAAAGACAAATAATCATATTATGTGCTAAGTGATCATGACAAATTATTCCAAGCCAGTTTAATATGAAAGAAGTTTAGAAAAGTTTGTTTTGTTTCTCTTTCAGGATGTAGAATGGAAGGAACACCGGTATTTCCCAACACTAGGATGGTTGTGGGTGTTCCCCACAAATTAAGGAGATAGTGGGAACATATGAAGAAAGAACATGGTAAAGAGATTCTTCGGTCCTTGGGTTTCCTGACCTCTTTGATTTATGTAGCTCCAGATCGATATTTGATCAAGGCTTTGTTGCAATTCTGGGACCCTGAAAAGGTAGTTTTCAAGTTTAGCGATTTTGAGTTAACACCGACCGTGGAAGAGATTGGAGGGTTCGCTGAGTTGTTGTACCAAAATAGATGGTTGATCTTGCCTCGCAAACAATCTGGGAAAAAGTTTCTGCATCATCTCGGATTGAAAAACAATCTCAAACTAGCTTGTCTGGACTTTGACTGGATTTCTTTGGATTTCTTGTATGAACGTTTTGGTTGCAAAGATGGTCATAAGGTTTTTCAGAAAGAGTTCTCTTGTTCTGCTGAAAAATGGGAAAAAAAGCGACTGAATGCTTTTTCCATAGCCTTGCTAGGCACTCTAGTGTTTCCAAGGGAGAATGGTAAGATTGATACTTGCCATAGTTCGGTGGTTCAAGCTTTATGGAGCGGTATTGGATATATGGAGGCCACCTTGGTACCCATGATCCTTGCTGCGGTATTTAGGGCACTGTCCAAGTGGTTTAGGGGTAAGAGGTTCATTGAAGGGTGTAACCTTCTGCTGTAGCTATGGGCCGTTGAGCACTTTTACAAACGGCCCAACTTGATAGACATTTTGACGGGAATGGGAAACAAGATCGACACCCATTCTCAAAGGATGATCAGGTTCAATTCTCCTGTGGGTACCGAAGATTGGTTTGCTTTTATGAAAGCCCATTCAGGATATCAGATTCAGTGGAAGTATTCATGGTTACCCGCCCACACAGCTGTCATAAAAAGCAACGAGCTCTACTACATCGAGCTCATTAGGCTGAAAGGCCTCCAGCCTTACGCTCCAGTTCGAGTGCTTCGCCAGTTCGGACGAACCGAAGTCATACCTCTAAGAACCCATATGGGAGGTTCTGAGCTTGAGTTTGGCTCAAAATATGAAATTCCTAAGGCCAAAGAATTGCTTCAACAATGGGAAGGGTTGATGACTGTAAGCGTGGGCACCGAGAAGGCTTATTGTGCACCCGAATACTGTGTGTGGCTTTTGGAGGATGCTGAAGATGTGCGGCTCAGCAAATTGGGACAATCTTATGGATTTGAAGATATAAAAGAGACCACCTGGGCACGGAAGCTGTTAAATCGTCATTATGATATCACTCCTTCAATGTGGGCACAAGTTGATCCAAGATCTCTGAACCAGTACAATGGAGGCTTTTGAATTTAGGATTTTCCCTGTCATCCCGCTTTCCCCTAGCTCTACTTTATTGTTTTTTTTCATTTCCGCAAAGAATTATACTAGATCAAAGTTTGATTTTATAAGTTGTTTACTTCGTTTAACTCTAAACTCCGACTAATATCTTGGCTTGGATTAAAATGTCATGAATCATATATGTGTCATTTTAGGCCTACCTCTAGCTCAATGAGGCTCCTTGCATTTAGGACGTTTATATTTCGCAATCAATGTGTTTATCTTTAGAATAAATATCTTACTACTAACTTTGTTTCTGTTGATATTGTCTTGCTCTTACTCCCTTCCCAAATGTTGATTTGTGCATGCTGGGATATCATACTAGATCAAAAGGGACTCCTCCTCCTCCTTCTTCGAGTCCAAATCGTGAAAGGAAAGATAAAATGTGTGACAATAGTGCTAGTAAGAGTAAGGAAGTCTTAGAAAGTGTTGGTGAAGACCGTGATGACCTAATCTTACGAATGGAGCAGAGAATCCTTGACTTACAGGATTAACTGGTGCAAGTTCGTAATTTGGCCAAGTTGTCCTTCACTTTGAACAGTCCTCGTGACCTGACGGTCGAGGACAATACCACCGCAAAACTCCAAATCATACCCAATGTACCACAACTACAAAATAACTTGCAGCATACTTACGTTCTTCCAAGGACTAGACAATGTCCTCCACCATAATATCCTACCCTCTCAGCACCATAAAACTCCCAAACCACTCCAAATATAGTCCATACCCACATTCCAGAAAATTATAACTTGAACCCCATATATGTGGAAACCGCTCATTTTGTTCAGCACCAGCTTGAGCCAGAGCCTTCAGAAAAAGATCGGTTAATACAGAACATGGCCGAAAAGTTAGAGAAGGTCACCAACAGACTGCAACATATGGAGGGAATTAGAGGGGTGAAGGGTCTGAATTATGAAGACCTATGTATGCACCCAGAGATTGAATTATCGGAGGGGTACAAACCTCCAAAATTTGAGTTATTCAATAGGATCGGGGATCCCAAAGCACACTTAAGATGTACTGTGATAAGATGGTGGGAGTAGGAAGAGATGAGAAAATACGGATGAAGTTGTTCATGAGAAGCCTTACCGGGGAGGCCTTAACCTGGTACATTGAGCAGGATGCCAGAAAGTGGTCCAGATGGATAGACATGGCCTCCGATTTTGTAGAAAGATTTGTATTCAACATGGACAACGCCCCAAATTGGTTTCACATTCAAAACCTGAAGAAGAAGCCTAATGAATTATTTCGGGAATATGACTTGAGATGGAGCGCTGAAGCGGCCAGAGCCCGACCTCCAATGGACGAGGCTCAAATGAAAGATTATTTTATTCGGACCCAGGAACCACAATACTACGAAAATATGATGCTCATCACGGAAAAGAGTTTTTCCGAGATCATCCAGGTTGGGGAGAGACTAGAGGAAGGCATCAAAAGTGGTAGCATTATCAATCGTGAGGCTCTACAGGCTACCAGTAAGTCCCTACAATCTGGCGGAATTGCTGAAAATCGAAAGAAAAAAGAAGTGGGGACTGTGATGATGGCACAGGATTTCAAAACCCCACTCATTTCCCAAATGCCTACAACACACCCTCCACTATACCAACAATCTCCATACCCTATCCCTCTTTATCCAATGCCTACATACTCATACAAAATTCCCTCTCACCTCGTTTATAGTGTCCAGCCTTCTCAATTCCAATCTCCCCCACTTAATCCAAATTACATACCCCGAGCCAATTTCGAGAAAAGGTCGGTCAAGCAGTATACTCCTTTGGCTGAACCAATTGCCCAGTTGTATGAAAGATTGAGGGTAGCTAGCTTCATCACTCCCGTTCTCGCTTTACCTGTAGACACTCAGGACAAATGGTATGACCCTAACAAAGTCTGTGCGTACCATTTAGGGATGAAAGGTTCACATACTACTGAAGTATGTCGCTCACTAAAGGATCAAATTCAGAAGTTGATTGATACAAAGGTTATTCAGTTGAAAGACCCAGCTCCGAATGTCACCAATAATCCACTCCCAAATCATCAGGTCAACATGTTGGAAGTTGGAGAGGCAGTGGATCTGGAAGGCTCTATTTGCGTTATCAAGAAAGAAGGGGATGTCGCGATGGTGTCACAAACATCTGCTCCATCACAGAAACAAGTTCTGTTTGAAGTAGAGGTAGCTGCTCCTAAATCCGCATTTACTATATATCGAGCTACTCCAGTTGCTTATGATCCCCATGCAGTACCATGGAATTATGAATGTGGTATTTCGATAAAGGCAAAGGTAGCCGAGGCGGACGCCGCTCAGGGTGTGACTCAATCTGGCAGAATCTACACACCTGGAAATCTGGCTCAGGGAAGTTCTAGCAAGGGAAAACAACCAGTTGTAGATATTGAGGAGAATGGCATTTGGAAGAAGGTACAAGCAAAGAAATATTCTATTGTAGATCAGCTGAGCAAAACTTCAGCTCAAATCTCTATTTTGTCACTTTTACAGACTTCTGAGCTCCATCAGAAAGCTCTAATGAGGGTTCTTAGCGAGGCTTATGTACTGGATAATATCACTGGTGGAGAGGTAGCCCATATGATTGGGCAGGTATTCGAGGCTCATAAAATATCCTTTCACGGGGATGAGCTGCCGCCTCAAGGAAGAGCGCACAATGATGCTTTGCACATCACCATGCAGTATGAGGATAGGGTGATAACAAAGGTATTGATCGATCCAGGCTCTGGTGTAAACATATGCCCCCTCGCCACATTGACAAGGCTAGTGGTTGACACTTCTAAGATTTAGACTTGGAGGATGAACGTGAAGGCTTTCGATGGCTCTCAAAGAGATACCATTGGAGAAATTACCCTCGATGCATTGATTGGACCTGCCACGTTCTCCATTGTTCTCCAAGTAATGGATATCCCAGCCTCCTACAATATGTTACTTGGTCGCCCATGGCTTCATATGGCAGGAGCGGTGTCCTCTACTCTGCATCAATTCCTCAAGTTTGAATGGGACTATCAAGAGGTGGTGGTCCATGGTGAAAAGGGGCACTATATAAATGCGGTGGAAGTAAAAGAGAGATTGGATGGAGAAATGTTCCACACACTTGAAATGGTGGGATTTGTTGGAGAGGGACCATGGTGGAGCAGCACGATCATGAATATGTTGCTTCGCGGTTCGTACCTAATGGCGGCTTGGGGGAAAATTTGCAAGGCATAATGGAACCAATACAGATACAGTCATAGGAGACCACGTTTGGGTTGGTTTATCTTGGAACTGCACAAGAGTACAAAGATTGGAAGTCACCCGTGGGCGGATTCTATTATCCTTCACTAGGACCAATACCGTCATTGCATCAGACTTTTGTCTCTGCGATATTTCTTGATGATGTGCTAGAAAGCTTAAGAGGTCTATTCCTGACAGAAGAGAACTGCAACATCATCATCGATGAGGGGAGAAGAGGAGTTCCTAAATAGAGCAATCAGCCCAAAGCCACTCTTAGCAACTGGACTGCCACTCCTTCTAGGGCCCGCCGAGCACTTGGGTAGATGCAGAAGATTTTATTGTTTTCAATAAATAGGCTTGCTTTCGAGTTCACTTTCATGCTATTTAATATTTTGAAGGCACTCAGCTTTCTTTAATAAAGGGTTTCTCGTCAGTATATTAATATCCTTTATTTATGTTTTCTTTTCTTTCTTTCTTTTTCAGGAAAATTACTTCTAAAAACATTGAATCTGAGACTGTGACATGTAATGAGACTGTGCAACATAATATAAGTGAACTAGAAGAGGTAGAAGAAGCTAAAGTACCGGAAGAACTCGTTAAAAAGGTTGAAGAGTTTGAACATAAACCTAAGGCAAACCTAGTGGATACAGAGGTAGTAAACTTAGGGGACTCAGAAGTGGCTAATGAAACATACGTCAGTGTTTACTTATCTGAAAATGAGAAAAAGGGCTACATTCGGGTTTTGAGAAAACACAAAGACGTCTTTGCTTGGTCCTATGCAGATATGACAGGATTGAGCACTTCAATTGTATCCCACAAACTACCCACTGATCCCTCTTGTCCTCCTGTCAAACAGAAACTCAGAAAGTATAAACCTGATCTGAGCTTGAAGATTAAAGAGGTGGTGGCAAAGCAAGTTGAGGTTGGAATCATTCGAGTAACTGAATATCCGACTTGGCTAGCTAATATCGTACCTGTTCCCAAGAAGGATGGTAAGGTCGGAGTCTGCGTTGACTACAGGGATCTTAACAGAGCCAGCCCTAAGGACAATTCTCCACTCCCTAATATACACATCTTGATCGATAACTGTGCCAAGCATCAATCATAATCATTCGTGGATTGCTTTGTCGGTTATCATCAGATTAAGATGCATGAGGAGGATGTTGAGAAACCTGCTTTCATTACACCCTGGGGGGTTTATTCTTACAAGTTTATGCCTTTTGGGTTGAAAAATACTGGAGCTAGATACATGAGGGCCATGACTACCATTTTTCATGACATGATCCACAAGGAAATTGAAGTTTATATGGATGATGTTATCATCAAATCAAAGAAGGGCTCGAGTCATTTGGACGATCTCGAGAGGTTCTTTAATAGGCTTCGGAAGTACAATCTGAAGATGAACCCGGCAAAGTGTGCCTTTGGAGTCCCTGTGGGAAAATTATTGGGTTTTATCATCAGTCGTCGCGGAATAGAGTTGGATCCGACCGAAATCAAAGCCATCAAACAGTTTCTGCCACCAAAAAATAAGAAAGAGGTAATAAGCCATCAGTCGCTTTATAGCCCAATCCACCGTCATCTGTGAGCCGATTTTCAAGTTATTAAAATAGGATGCTGCCACAAAATGGACGTCAGAGTGTTAGCAAGCGTTTGACAAAATCAAGGATTACCTATCTAATCCTCCTATATTGGTCCCTCCTGAGCCAGGTAGGCCACTACTGTTGTATTTATCTGTGATGGATAATGCTTTCGGTTGTATTCTGGGGCAGCATGATGAAACAGGGAAGAAGAAGCAGGCAATCTATTACATGAGTACGAAGTTCACATCATATGAGGCTCGTTACTCTTTGCTGGAACGCACGTGTTGTGCATTAACTTGGGTAGCCCAAAAGTTGAGACATTACCTCTCAGCATACACTACTTACTTGATCTCAAGAATGGATCCACTAAAGTACATCTTCAAGAAGCCTATGCCTACCGGGAAGCTGGCTAAATGGCAGATTTTGTTGAGTGAATTTGACATAGTTTATGTCACTCAGAGGCCCATGAAAGCACAGGCGTTGGCAAATCACCTGACCGAGAACCCCGTAGATGATGGATACGAACCCTTGAAAACTTAATTTCCTGATGAGGAAGTGGCATTTGTGGGAGAAGACATATTCGAAATATACAATGGTTGGAGGATATTCTTTGATGGAGCTGCAAACTTCAAAGGGGTAGGTATTGGAGCTGTTTTGATCTCAGAAACTAGCCAGCATTATTCGGTATCAGCCAAACTTAGATTTCCTTGCACCAACAATATGGCTGAATACAAAGCTTGCATTTTGGGGATTTTGGCTAGCCATTGACCTGAATGTCCAAGAGGTATTGGTAATCGGGGACTCAGACCTGTTGATTCATCAAGTACAAGGGGAATGGGCTGCCAAGAATAGGAAACTCCTGCCATACATAGATTGCATACAAAAATTGCGCAAGAGGTTTGTCAAGATAGAATTCAAACATGTTCCACGAATCCAGAATGAATTCGCTGATGCTTTGGCCACTTTGTCTTCTATGATACAGCATCCAGACAAGAATTATATTGATCCCATCCCTATTCATACTCACGAGCAGCCTGCATATTGTTTCCATGTCGAAGAGGAGTTAGATGGCAATCCATGGTATGTTGATATCCAGGGATACTTAAAAAATGGAGATTATTCGGAGAATGCCACAAGTATTCAAAAGCGCACTATTCGGAGGTTAGCTAACCAATTCTTCTTAAGCGGAGAAATCTTGTACAAGAGGACTCCTGATTTAGGACTGCTGAGGTGTGTTGATGCTAGAGAAGCTTCTAGTTTGATTGAAGAAGTCCACGCTGGAACTTGCGGCCCTCACATGAACGAATTTACCTTGGCCAAGAAAATACTGAGATCCAGGTACTTTTGGTTTACTATGGAGACGGATTGCATTCGTTATGTGCAAAAGTGTCATCAATGCCAAACGCATGCCGACATGATTCAAGTTCCTCCCAACGAACTCCATGTCACCAGCTCTCCTTGGCCATTTGCAGCTTGGGGTATGGACGTTATTTGTCCTATCGAACCTGCCGCATCCAACGGACATAGGTTCATTTTTGTTGCTATTGATTATTTTACCAAATGGGTCGAGGCTACCTCACATAAATATGTCACAAAGAAGGTTGTAGCTGATTTTGTCCGAGATTATATTTTCTGTCAATTTGGAGTTCTTGAGTCAATCACTACAGATAATGGCACCAATCTCAACAGTGATCTGATGAAAGCAACGTGTGAGCAGTACAAGATCAACCATCGAAACTCTACAGCCTATAGGCCACAGATGAACGGAGTAGTTGAGGCTGCGAACAAAAACATCAAGAGGATATTGCGTAAGATGATTGACAAATACAGACACTGGAACGAGAAGCTACCCTTCACATTGTTGGGATATCGTACTACGATGAGGACTTCTACAGGGGCCACTCCTTAACTTCTGGTTTATGGTACTGAAGTTGTGATACCTGCTGAAGTGGAGATACCTTCTCTAAGGATCATTCAGGAAGCAGAACTAAGTGATGCTGAATGGGTGCAAGGTAGAATGGAACAACTGGCACTCATTGATGGGAGGAGAATAATTGCAATTTGTCACGGTCAACTTTATCAGAATAGAATGGCCAAAGTTTTCAACAAGAAGGTCAGACCAAGGCATTTTACACCGGGGCAACTTGTCCTAAAATGGATCTTTCCAAATCAAGATGAGGCAAAAGGAAAATTTGCACCAAATTGGCAAGGTCCTTACATGGTCCATCGGGTTCTGACAGGAGGAGCACTCGTACTAGCGGAAATGGATGGTGAACTGTGGCCCAAGCCTATCAATTCCGATGCTGTCAGAAGATACTTCATCTGAGAAGTTAAGAGAAAGTTATTTCTATTATGCTTCCTTACCTTGTAATTGGAACTACGTTTGACCTGATTCCCGTTTAAGAGGGATACGTAGGCGCTCCTATGGAGTTCGGTCTTATCGTAATAAAACCTTTCATTTTCCCTTATCAAGCATTATAACTGGGGCAGAATTTTTGAGAGGAACTTAAAAATTCCATCTGAAAAGCATTACCATGAATCGTAAGACTGGGGCAGAATTTTGAGGGAACCTCAAAATTCACAACAAGCGACCGCTCATTCTACAAATTTTTCTAGCCGAAAGTCAAGTTCTACACTGGGGCAGAAATTTTTGAGAGCCCTCAAAAATTTCATTGGAGCTGCACTCCAAACACAAAGATGATAAGATGTTGTGATGTCTCAAAGCATGTCACGGTTTATGATTCAACAATATTTTGATTTTTTTTAACATTTCCCTTCCCTTTTCAAAGCAAGTTATTTCAAAATATGATTTCAAAGCTTATTTATTTATTTGCTCGAGCGAGTGCCCGAAGAGAGTGCGACAGCCCACAGACACATAACAAGGAGGACAGATGCACCCAAGAGCAAATGCACAAATCAACCTCCCCTTTTTACAAATTAACAATTTTTCTTTGAACGCAGAACTAGCAGGTACAAATCCGAGAATGTCTCAGCAACATCAAGACAAACACAGTCATCAAAATATGGCAAGAAAGATAAGCTACTCTATCTCCTCAAAGAATAATTACATTAAGTCCGACAATTACATTTGGCTCGAGAATTATATTTAGCCCTAGATTGCATTATGCTCGAGATGACTTTGGCCCGAGATTGCATTATTCCCGAGATGACTTTGGCCCGAGATTGCATTTGAGCTCGAGAATTGCATTTGGCCCGAGAATTACATTTGGCCCGAGATTGCATTAAGCCCAAGAATTACATTTGGCTCGAGAATTATATTTGTCCCGAGATTGCATTATGCCCGAGATGACTTTGGCCCGAGATTGCATTTGAGCCCGATAATTGCATTTGGCCCGAGAATTACACTTGGCTCGAGAATTATATTTGGCCCGAGATTGCATTATGCCCGAGATGACTTTGGCCCGAGATTGCATTATGCCCGAGATGACTTTGGCCCGAGATTGCATTTTGGCCCAAGAATCGAACTGCGCCCGAGAATTTTTATTGAGCCCAAGATTGCATTTGGCCCGAGATTTACATTGTGCTCGAGATCGCATCGAATCACAATAAGCTACCATGGAACAAATTAATAAGAAGCTACCAAACGTCATGCTATGCCACTCAAAACAGATAAGCTTCCTTTAATTTCTGCTTATCATGCTCCGAAGGCGTCATAGTCTAAAAGTATCATTTTCATGGCCTACGGACATCATTTCATGGCCTAAGGATTTACTTTCTGCTTATCATGCTCCAAAGGCGTCATAGTCTAAAGGCATCATTTCCATGGCCCGCGGACATCATTTCATGGCCTAAGGATTTACTTTCTGCTTATCATGCTGCAAAGGCGTCATCGTCTAAAGGCATCATTTTCATGGCCCGCGAACATCATTTCATTGCCTGAGGATTAAATTTTATGTATCATGACCCTGAGATATAAT
This sequence comes from Jaltomata sinuosa, assembly GCA_003996215.1. Lineage (NCBI taxonomy): Eukaryota > Viridiplantae > Streptophyta > Magnoliopsida > Solanales > Solanaceae > Jaltomata > Jaltomata sinuosa. Next base: position 37,511 of record QJPP01004663.1, read on the forward strand.
TGCTAAAGACATCATTTTTACTGTCTTAAGCAACCTTCCATAGTCTTAAAGGGAACCTGCATCTTGTTTTACTTTATTTTTATTTAAATGTTAATCTTTTATCTAGCTATAATAGAAATTGCAGGCACCGAAAGCTGAACAAGCCAAGAAACGAGATTAACCATCTTTTTCGCTTCCAAAACACAACCTTTCTTATCCTTATATCACCAACACCGGACCATTGCTCACGCCCTATTCTTAGCTAATCGCTTAAATCTCATCAACTCGTGCCAACTACGTCTTTCTCCAGAAGTTCGGTTGTATATCTTTTCTAGAAGCCTCGTTAATTTCTAAATCTAGAACTACACACGACCTGATTTCCATAAAACCAGGGATATGTAGGAGATTTGAAAACCGAAGTCTCGGCCGCAACTCTTTTATAATTCCCCCTTGTTTCTCCGATTTCGAAGAACTGCGCCTCTGATTGGACAAAATTGGCTACTAAGTCAACGTTCCTTGCCCGATAATTCATCCTTCATTCTCGAGTAAGGAAGGGGCAGCTGTTGACACCCAATTTTGACCTCCCTATACCTCTCTCGGACTGTTATTTTAATAATAATTATTATTTTAAATATTAATTTATTTTACATTTTACTTGATTTATTAAATAAATTACGTGTTAACACTTTAAAATTAGTATATAAATATATAATTTATTCTCTATTATTACTATTTTTATCGTAAATTTCATATGATATTACATGTCATTTATTTTACATACAATATATATACAAAATTTATTTTTTTTAAAAAATAATTTATCTTTTGATAATTATCTTAATTATTATTTTATCTACTAAATTTTATATACGTAGTAGTTTATTTATTAAATATCAGTCCGAATTCAATTTCTAATCCCAAATTATTTAAATCCTAGCCCCTTTCTACCCAATTTATTTTAATTTTAGCCTAAATTGGGCTAATTTGGCCCAATTTTAAATCCCAAGTGTAATCCCATCTCAACCGTTGATCTAATACGATCAACGGCCGAGATCACTCCCCTTTTTTCTTTTCTTTTAAACAAATACACCTCTAACCCTAACCCTCAAAACCCTCTACTCTCTCTCTCCTCTCTCTCTCTCTCTCCGCCGCTGCTCCATCATCGGCGAAACCACCTCGCCACCCTCTCCGTCCGGCGGAGCTCCCACCAATAACCACCTAGCCGCCCCACTCACACCTCTTCTCTCTTTCTACGCCTCTTTCTCTTCCCCTGTGCTGACGGGCGGCGGCTCAGTGCTGCCGCTTCGCTTCTCGCACCGACTGACCGAGCCATCCCCACAAACTCCCTTCGGCGTCCTTCTCGTCTCTGGTAGTTGCCACCACCATCATCTCCTCATCTCCACCAAACTCCACCAGTCGACGGAGCTCTACCAAATAGCCACCCGGACTCCGCCCAAAACCCCAAAGGTTTCTTGTTTCTCCGATGAACGGTGGAGGATTTCGATGAACAGAACAATGGATCTTGCAGATCCGACTGAGGTTTCACCGGTGTTGCAATTTGTGCTCGGATGTATCATCCTCTGCTTCATGTCATTTTCTCTTACTACAAGTTCTAAGATTCAAAATCCATCTATGAGGGTTTATGCATGCTCATTTAATTTTACTGATTTATGACTGATTACTTATGCCGATTACTATACGTTGGAAATCATTTTTTACAAAGCTTTGCTATAAATTTAATTCTGAAAATTTGATTATGAGTGATGTCTAAGCATGTTCAGATTCCATTCCCTTCAAATATGTCGATTGACTATTGGAAATTAAAATAGTATTGTGATGCTTTATTCCAAAACGTGTTCTTACGTGGTTGATGTTGATCTCTAGGATCTTCTTAGAGCCATAAAATAGACTTGATTCATATGTTTGTATGGTACTTTGCCTGATTTACCTCCTTTCTTGCTCAAGTTGAATTCATCTGCGCCTAATCAATTTGTTCCTACTTTGAAAATAGTCGTTTGATTGATTTCGTGTGACAATCTGATTAATTTTCCTTTAACCCGTTTTGGATAATCTTAATACTTTCCTATTTTGTTGAACATTGATTGACATATGTTGATTGATCTGCCTATTAATAAAAGGTAAATTTGACATATTAACTGGCTTGCTATTCTCTTTAGTCTGGACAGATTTTTATTCGTCTAATTATGGTAATATCGATATTATTTGGCTCCTAATTGATTCAGCCCCTCATTGTTTAAGGAAAATGATCCTTCGATTAGTTTTTCTGAATTTTTTCCCTCCCTTAAATGATTGTCATAATTTTCGTACTTGCCTGTTTATGGTAAATTCTATACTAAATGAATTTTCCTTTTCTGGGTAGTATAGACAACTTTTACTTCGTTATTTATGGCAAGTTGTGATTTGTTTTGTATATTTTGATTGGTTTTACCTATTCTGTTAAAAGGTAAATTTGAATTTGCCAGTTCGTTTTTCTTCTTTAAGGAAAGAATTCCTCTGATTGATTCTTCTGACTATGGCTTTCTTCTTTTAATTCCTTGTGTGCTTGACTTCTCTACTATATAAAAGTAGTCCCTCTTGTCATTATCACTCATACTTTACAGACACTACTACTCATATTTTTAACTTTTCCTCTTGGTTGATAAGGGCTACTTATTGCTAATTGTGAAGGCTTTGAATATTTTCTGTTATTTGCGGATAATTGGTTAGTGTTTTATCGATGCAGATTTCAATTCATATGCATGTTTACCTTTAGTTTGGAATATGTATCCATCTGTGTTTAGCCATGACTGTTCTGTGATTTGTTTATAAAAGCATGTCTATAGGATGCCAATTTAGAACTCATATTTCTGTTTGCATTAAACCACTTTTAGCATGAACTTGTTAGTTGGATTATGTTGTTTGACTGGTTGGTTTATATGATTACCTTTGCTTCTGGTTTGGTTTTTTTTTCGTTGTATTTTGTGGAATACAGAGGTCCTAATGTATTCCCAAGCCTCGACATAAGCACTGCCTAGAATCCTTGAGATTCTCAGGAACTCTGACATGTCGAGGGTAGTTTCATGGGTCATACTAGAATCTTTCGAATCCTATGCTATATTTAACAGGTTTCTATTAGAAGATGGTTACACAGTGAAGAGTTGCCTGAGATTTGGGAGTCTCCAAAGCTTAGATCTGTCTTATTTTATTTTCTCATTCATTCATTGGTCTGTAATAATTATTGTATAAACTTCGATAATAAATGAAATACTTTAGGGGTTGCTATGGGGGAGGGTCAAACTATCTGCTATCTGTTATTCAAAACATGTTTAATAAAATTAACGTAGAAACATGACTATAGGTATTAATTCAATTTCAGTTTTAAATCAGTTCCGTCACTTTAAACCAGGCTTATGTGATTAATATATGTTTCAACTTAAGTTAGATATCATGCTTATAAGATTCAAATTTATTTCGGCATATTAATTCAATTTTAGCATGTTAAAACCCCTTTTCAGCATATTCAATTATCTGACTATGATTTTCAACATGTTACTACATTTAGATATCATGCCTACAGGATTTAAATTTTCTTCAACATATTAATTTATTTAGATATCATGCCTATAGGATTTGAATTCGTTTTAGCATAGTAATTCATTTAGTTATCATGTCATGTGATTTAAAATTTGTTCTAGCATCATCAAATTAGTTACCATGTTATAGGTTTTAAAATCAGTTTCAGCCTTTAAATTAGGAGCCACATGTGAGTTAAAATCTATTTCAGCAGTTTAATTGGCTATCAATTTTCAGCATATTAAAATAATTAATAGGGTCAAGTCAACTTTCAGCATGTTTGTACACATTAATGTGGCTTAGACACTATGTCATTAGGACTTTAAATTAATTAATCAATCTTTAAATAGTAGGCAGCATGTGTAGTAGTTGTAAATGATTGATCATCTAATATGTTTAAATCAGTCTAACACTTAGAAAGAATGCCTGTAGGTATAAATCTCCTTTAACTTAGAGACCATGCTTGTAGAATTTAAATCAGTCTTATCATTTTAAAATCATAGATCTTGCCTATAGGTTTGTTAAAAATAGTGTTAGCATGTTAAAATCTCTAGATATCATGCCCATAGGTTTAACTACATAAAGTGTTAATTGTACGAATTGTGAGGCCTATGTGAGATCATTTATGTGCTACTTGTTTTCCAGTCCATGTATGTTTTGATTGACATTAATCCCGAGTCTATTTAAGTAGCCTTAGAATCTTATTTTCTAGACCCATATCCAAAATAGTAGTCTAATGCCTCTTGGACATTAAGTGGGACGAGTAGGCATACTAGGGTACGATAGACTTTTCTCATTTTTTTAGTACGCACTTAGGTAAAATAATCTTAATAACCAACTTAGGTGGGTAGATAGACGGACATGATGGAAATTGACCCGAGCAGAATACGACAATGTCTTTGAAATTGTCTTCGGTAAAAAGCCGGGCGTTAATCCGAATAGGTTAAAACTAACCTAAGTTTAGCTCTTGTTATATTATATGGTTGGGGTAGTTATTTAAATGACTTAGTAAATAGGTTTCTTTTTTTTATATTCTTGTGTTTATTCTGTCTTCTCGCTGATCTCCTTTCTGTTTCATTATTTATTTTAATTGCGGTTTATATGCATGATCTTTTTTCTCACTTAGACTATTAGTAACTAATTTATCTACTTGCTTAAAATAAAGGTTTATTTGTTTAATTACTTAGTTAATAATAGGCTAATAAAACTGTTGACCCTTTGTTTGTCACTTAATTTCCACATAAATAATTAATCCGAAAGGGACCCACATTTGTGGACCTCAAAAGGTGCTTAACACCTTCCTTTTGAAGTAACTTGAACCCTTACCTGATTTATGGTGACGTAGACCTTAAATTAATTTAGTCGTAGTTAGTTAGAATGGTGCCCTAATGCACCTGAAATTCGTTAGGTGGCGACTCTTCACTCTTTTCTATCCAAAAAGAGTTGTCACGTCGATGGCCCATCTTTTCGCGAGAAAAATGGGGCGCGACATCTAGCAAATTGACCACCCACACCACAAGTATCGCAAGCCCCTACGACCTACTCTGTCGGGATGAACCAGCAGAACCCAAATGGCCACCACGGCCTGATGCCCCAGAATCTTTACCTCTTGATGGCTGACCACTGTGACCTTGCTGACTGTCGTGACCCTGCTCAAACTGAGAATCAGAAGCCTGAAGTGACACTTGTACCAATCGGCTAGACTGACCCTGATGCTGTTGCGGCTGATAACCTCGGCCCCACTAGCCTGAACCTCTACCACTATGCCTAGAACCACTGTAAACACCCTGATGTCGAGGCCTCTTATCTATGGCCCCGGTGTCATGACAGCGTGAATCCTCAACTGTGTGGGCATAGTTTGCAATGGCCTGGAATGACCAACCTCTAGCAACCAGTATCTCTGCAGTCTCTCTGAACTTTCTCCATAGCCCCTAAACAAATCTACGGACTATGTTAGCCTCAGTAGGCAAAACCATGGCTCCAAACAGAGAAAGCTGTTGGAACTGGGTCTTATACTCTGAAACGGTCATGGTATCCTGAGAAAGTCTAGTGAACTATTCCCTCTGACGCTCTCGATCTCTCTGTGGCACGAACTTGGCCATAAAGGCCTCATAAAACTCAGACCAGGTCAATGGAGGTGATATAGAAGGCCTGCAAGCAACCTGTGCCATCCACCATAACTTTTCTAGACCCTCTAGCTGATATGAAGTGTAGCCAACCCCGTGAGTCTCCAATAAGCCCAAATGGTGAAACATCTCCTCAAAGGTAGTGATAAAGTCATGTGGCTCCTGAACTGAGATACTAGCAAATCTCGTCGGTGCCAATCTCAGCAACCTACCTAAGGCCTTTTGCTCCATCTCTGTCATAGTAGGGCGGGGATCAAGAGGCTGGGAAACAGATGGAGCTGGAACAACCTCAGCACGGGGAGCCACAGTAGCAGGCTGCGCTCCCTAACTCTTAACACCCAGGGCTTCCCCCTGATCGAATGTCTGGTCTGTCTCATAAGGACGCTCCCCAATCATACCCAATAGCTGAAGTAACAAATCCCAAATATCTAAAGACTGAGGTAGGGCTGAAGCTGGCACAAAAACTGATGCTGGAACTGGTACTGGAGCTGGTGGTGCCTGGGCTGTCCTCGGGCCCACATGTTGCTGCTTTGGATCTAACTCTGGGTCGTAGTTATACTCAGGCTCTATATCCACTCTAGCAGGTGTCTCTTCTCTGGGGTGCCCTCAACCCCTACCTCTACCCCGGCGACCACCTCGACCCCTTGCTAGAGTCAGAGGTGCAGGGGCAGGAGGCTCTCCTCCGCCAGAAGCTGAAGATCTCGTATGAACCATCTGCGAAAGAGTGAACCAGAATAAGTGAGATTTCTAGAAACTTTCAAGGATACTACGCACGAGAGAGAGACAAGAAAAGTCCCGTTTCCTAAGATGTCACTATAGTCTCTCGAAGATTGAGCACGGATGTCTTCTCCCCGATCAGAAAGACTCTACTAGACATTGGATCCTATACCGATGACACTGGTGAACCTAGAGATCCGATACCAAGTTGTCATGACCTGATTTTTTGGTCATTATGGCATCTACAACCCCCTAGTAGGCGAACCAATCACCGTACCTCGGCACAATTAGTAATGGGCTACCTTCTAACAATTTAGGTGGAAGATTCGATACATAAGCGGAAGCAAGGGCATAATGAGAAGAAAATAGATACAAGAGAGATATAAGCAAGTGGAATCTAAACCAACCCAAAACCTGTTATCAAAGTGTATAACAGCTGAACTACATCAGGAGTACAAAGGTTCAAAAGTCATATATACACAATGTCTCTGAAACTATAAGAGTACAAAATACACCAAGGATAACTATAGTCAAGCTCTGAACGCCAAGAGCTAACACTCAGCTTGGATGATCCAAAAACTACACCCCGCACGAGTCTCTGATGCGCTTATAGTGATAGCCCACGTTAGGATCTGCACCAGAAGATGCAGAGGGTAGGTTGAGCACCAAATGCTAAGCATAAGGTACCCAGTAGGTATCATACGCCGACTAGGCACATATAAAGTAAAAGAGCAATAGGAGGTAGAGTAGGAAGAAACAGTCACAGAATTCAATGATATGCACACAGGAGCTAGACCAGAGGGAAGAGAACATAAATAACATATAAGGCTAGCATATATAATATATACACACAACAGGCACATGTGAAAGTATGGACAATGCACCTAGGATCCTTTCAAAAATAGTATATATAAGATAAGTTCTAGAAATTGGCAGTATACCGGTACCCTCAAGTATAAGGAAAAAAGGAGAGAAGAATAAAGGTAGACATGCTTGACATATAGGAATTAATGCCCAATCAAGTCATACAAAACTCAATCTAGGAACTCACCACCTCACAGTAATCATGCTCATACTCAACTGTAACAGGGAACAATATCAGAATAAGTAACAAGAGTGGTATCTCAAATAATGGATGATATGATGTATGAAAACCTCGAGGTGAAATAGAACCTCTGTATGTACCTCCTCTGGTGCCGATTAGGCCCAACAGATAGATTACATGGAAGGACACAACCCGTATACCTTTACTCCACCATATACCCTTCCCCCCGGCATACGCAGACCAAAGCCTCAGGCCTGGAGCGGCAAGGTCCATAGAGATCCCGGACCCCATACTAAAACTCAGAATCAAAACATATTCTCCAGAATCAAGCCAGTGGTTAAGTCTCGAATATTCATGCCTAGACCAAGTCTAGGACTAATACAGTGAAAAATATGTCTCAAAAAACTTTCCAAGGGTGCCCTGGCACAACCGAGTCTAAAACAGTACTAAAAACATATCAGATTCTCGACTCGCCCGAGCCTGATATCATTTCAAATTAGTAAGAAAACTCAGCTAGCACTCCAACCCTATCGAGTCTAGCAATAGTGGTAAATAATTATAAAACCATATTTTTAACCTTTTTTTACCCCAAGAATATCCATGTATCAAGTTAAATCATTTCCAAATCTAATTTCATCGAAAATGGGTCCTCGGGGCCATGCAAGGTTTAGAAAATCAGTTTTTGTAGGCCCGAAGGCAAAAACTATAATAAAACATGGAAAAACCTCTTTATATGCATGGAAATGATATTAACAACCAAAATAGCTGCCTGGCAGCTCACAATCAACCTAATGGACCTACACAGGCTCTGAAGCTACTCACCAAGCATAACCAGCCTAGAAGGATACTTCTATGTCGGGGACTCGCGAACATTCCTAATAATCCCACCTTCTATATTTTAGAGTCAACAAGACCTCACGGGGTCACAAGGGTAATAAATATATCAACTAATAGGAATACTACACACAACGGTGGAAAGAAATAGGATGCATCATGGAAAAGCGGTCAAGGTCTGTGGTACCAACCTAATAACCCAACCTAAGGATGCAAACTAGTACAATTTTACCCGATATATGCAAAGTCTAGGGAGTTAAGTCGTAACCTACCTATCGTCCGATGACAAGCTGCTGGAACGACGATATTCAAAGGCCGAGCTGCTCCGAGAAGCTCTAAATGAGAAATAAACTATCAAATTCATGAATAAAATTTTAAGACGAGTCTAACGATACTCATATTGATACAATTGTAGTTGGGTCGATATCCGGGTCAAAAGCAGGCCCGTGAGCCCCGCAACCCAAAACGAAAAACAAAAAGAACCACGATGACCCCAACAATACCAAGAAGGCATTCTCCCAATTTGAGCACAATTTGTGATTAAAGAATGGAAATTTCAAAACTAAAAATGGAAATTGGGCAAGAATTACTTACCAAAATGATGGGAAATCAGCCCAAGATGGATAAAACTTCGCACCCACGAACATGCACAAGCTTAGGGGCAGAATCTATCACAAAATCCAAACTTTGGATGAGCATCAATGGAGGAATTTAGAGAAAAAACAAAGAAGGCAAGTTGGGGAAGATGACTTACCAAGAGGCGAAGAACTACAGATAATCGACGAATAAATAATTCCCAAGGTTTAAAACTGAATTGGAGCAAAAAGGTTGAGAGAATTTTGAGTTTTAGAGTGAGAAAAGTGAGGAGAAGGGCTGGAAAAAAACGAAATGACAGCAATAAATAGCTGTTGTCCGCAGCTGATTTTCTGCACTTTTTAGAAAACTCGACAGGCCATTCCGGGCACAATCGGAAAATGATATTAAAAATCCAGTAGTTCTAATAGAGTGGAAACGACATTCCAGACTCAACGAAATAGACGAACCTTCCATATGAGGTCGTTTCAGAGAAATTTTGACCCAAGTCAATACTAACGAAAAATAACTCAAAGGCTCAAAATGAGTCCGACTCACCTGGAATCCGAACCAACTATCTTCCTAGCCCAAACTCAACATTCCAGAGCTGATGGAATCATCGGATTTCAAATCCGACACTCCAATCATCAAAAGTCACCTGAAGTTACACTTTCAACTCCAAATGGCCTGAAAACTGAGAAAACCACACAAAACCCACACCGGAAGTTCTCAGGCCTCAACTAAAGGTCCAACTAGACCAAACTCATCGCTCCGTAACTAAAGGAACTATGATAATTCAATTCCAACAACGTTAGCTAAGAATATTGACCAAAGTCAACGATATTCTAAGTTTAAGCTCTAAAACAGGCAAACGGCCAAAACGACCAAATGAATGACCAGGACATCGAACAACCGGTCCCAGCAAGCGATAAATGACTTGGGGACACTACATGAAGTCTCTAATAGTGCAATAAATGCAAAAACGCAAAGATGATCGAAAGGGTCATCACAACAGATAAATACATAATTGTACAAAAATACACAACAGGCCCTAAAGAGACCAAGGAAAACAATATTTATATATATAAATACCAGAATTCAAACCTCGAACATGGTGTCACTGGTACAAGAACATTTAAGTACTTAAATAGTACTATACCAGATACTACTGTCTACCAAAAATACAAAATACAGACTGTATAAATAGAGGGAAAACACTAAATCTCTGGATGCCAAAGCTCACCACGATCCGAATAGAAGCTAGCATCGAACGAGTGGATACTCAATGAGGGTGGCTCGTACTAGGTGTTGTTTCATGAAAAAGATGCAAAAATGTAGTACGAGCACCAAAACATGGGGTACTCAGTAGGCATCACAGGCCGACCGAGCTCAGAAGAAAATATATCGTATAAGAGACAGAAAGTAAGCTAGCTATCAGGATCCACCTAAATATAGCCATCGATGGTAACCATTAGCAAGTACAATCTAAGCTAAAAGGTGAAGATAATAATAACAAAAGCGACAACCCACTCAAAATGCATACAAGAGAATGCAGTGCATTATGGAATGATATGGTGCAAAATATGGCCAATGCAGGAAAGTAAAAATCCCAAACTGCAGTTTTCAAGCCTCCCTGTAGTCTCCCCAAACCATCTCATTGGCCTCCCTTGGGCTTATCAACATATTCAATAAAAGTAAAATGTGGATATGTGCTCCCCGGGCCGTCCAGAATCATACTTCAGACTCATCAAAAGAAAGTACATGGAGAAAAGGTCAAGAAATATCCCTCGAACTGAGTATAAAAAGTGGTACATTCCATTCCTTTCTGAAATAGTAATAAAATCATGCAATTCTTTTCTAAAACTTGAAACTATAGCAAAAGCGGGAATTTCCTTCTTTTAAAACTGAAAATCTCATATCTTTCTTTCAACCAGTCCACTGTCCAGGCAAATACATGATGAACATATGATTTCCATCAAGGAAAATACATGTATAAATGTACATACTATATATCAAACAGGGGAAAAGTACCCTCCAAACAAGAACAACTCACCTAGAACTCTGCTCAAATCCTAAGCTACGGCCTTAGGCTCACAATTACACAACATATAGAAAATAAACCATGCGAATGTAATAATATCGCAAAGTCAAAGTTAAAAGCCTACCCAATTACAAATACTACGTCAAACCTATAATAAGGATGCTAGACTATCACGTAAAGGCAATAACAACCTAAAAAAAGGATAAATACGATAACTTAATTCTACAGTCCCAGTAATGGAAAAATATGCGAAAAAAAGATTAAAGTCTAATTCTAATCTAAAATTTATCCTAACGTTCATGTAACTTATGAAATATATAATCTAACTGAGCTAAATCTAAAAGAGGTAAACCATAACCTACCTCTAGGCTGAACTGCAATCACGAACATTCACTCGTGTGCCTTACTCTTTCAAATAGCCTCGGATCATTGTCACGCTATTATAAACATATTCTAGGTGTCAAGACGAGAAAAACAATACCCATATTGATATTTACCATTTTGGGTCAGAAATCGAGTCTAAAAATAACCCTCGACGCTCGCAAATAAAACAAAAAAAAATCTTCCATTATGCTGCCCATAAGATAGGGAATGCATGCCCCTAAGTCAGGCAAAAATAAAATTGTATTCGGACCTCAAATGGTCTAAAAATGTCACTTTAAAGTGATAAGAAAATCATGCAAATGGACACTCAAATAAAGAATGACAGGCGGAATTGAAGGCTAGACGCATAATAGAACGAAAGGGGGAAGAAAATTACCTTAGATGCACAAGAAATTGGCAAGGAATGGGTTCTTTTCTCTCTTAACCGAGATTCAACAATAGAGGAAATTTTTTTAACACTTAAGAGAAAATAAAGAAGAGAGTACATTGAAAAGTCTCAACGATCGTCGCTCCTATAGAAAAAACGTCATAGAGGAGATGTTGCACTGGTGGATAAAGCATCATAGGTGAAGATATCAATAGTAACCTCTGACTCCACAGGTGCGACTCAAGCTCCAAAACAGCGGACAAGCTCTACAGGGGCGGAGACTACTGACATCAGCCTCTTTCGCAGCTGCGATTAGTGTTTCACTAGTGCGAGCCAAGAACTACAAGGGCAGCTACACCAGCACTATCCGCACCAGCACTAGCTGCACAAGCTACAACAACAATAAAACAAGTCCTCCAATGGACCCTCAAAATTCATTCAGAACCCCACAAACACAAACTAAACATACTACCCAACTGGATATGACATTTCAGACTCAACAGAATCATAAAAATGACCTACGGAGGTTGTCTTGATGAAATGTTGACAAAAAACCACACTTTGTTGGTTTTACATAAAAGTTACCCAAGTGCCCAAAATGAGTCTGGAAGCATCGAGACCCAAATCGAAGGTCCCACTAGCCCAAAGACCACGTTCTAGAGATAATAGTGCTGACAGAATATTCATCAGAACCTTTCAGCTTTAAGAGTTCCAAAATATGAAAACTCTTCTAAAACTCAACTGAATGCCTCGGGAAGAATGCAACCCATCCCATCAAGTCAAACTAACTATATAGAAGCTATGAAAAGGGTCAAAATAGTAAAAAGACATTTAAAATAAGAAACTGACCATGAGTGTCATTACAATATCCACTATTAAAAGAACTTTCGTCCTCAAAAGTTAAGGAAAGGAAGGTTCTCAAAGGCTCAAAAGGTGAGGATAACGAGTCTGCATATCGTGCTTGGTCTCCCAAGTAGCCTCCTTGACAAGACGATATTGCCATTGAACCTTAATTGATGGAATCTCCTTGGACCATAACTGTATAACCTGCCTATCTAAAATAGCAATAGGCTCCTCCTTATAATCTAGAGACTCATCCAACTGAATCGAATCCCATTAAAGCACGTGAGACTCATCTAGAACATACTACCTAGACATAAAAACATAGAAAATGGGGTGAACACCTGAAAGAGCAAGAGGAAGGCTAACTCATAAGCTACCTCCCCAATGTGATGAAGGATCTCAAATAGCCAAATGAACCTAGGGCTAAGCTTGCCTTTTCTCCTAAACTTCATCACTCTCTTCATATGCAACACTGATGTGATGTGGTTTTACAGAACTTTCAACACTTAAAAGATTGAATTGGGGTATGTTCTTTAGCAATTTTTAGTACATTTGATGTGTTTTTGAGTTTGATTGCAAGAAAATAGGGTTCGGAGGCTAAGTCCATAAGAAGACTATAAAAGGGCCAGAACTGACTTCAACGACTCAAATTTGTGAGCCATGAAAGCTTTCACAAGTCATGGAAGTCTTTCATAGAAAGACTATTGCAAAAGTACATGCAGCCTGAGTTCCATGACATGGTTTCACGAGCCGTGGACCTTTTCACGAGCCATGGTTCCTGTTTATGGAACCTGATCAGAGAGTGAGCAAAAAGCTTGAGATCCATTAGGCCAGTTCATGAGCCATGAATCAATCCATGAGTCATGGAATGACTTCATAGAATTGAACCTACGATATGACAAGAGGCCTGATTTTGACGATTAGGGTCTACGAGCAGTAGAAGGATCCACGGACGGTGGATTGTGTCCGTGGAAGTTGCCAAACCCAGTTCTCCTAGTTTTTTTAGGATAGGAATTGTAATGTCTAAAATTACCTTTCCTAGGTTTTCTTTTATTATTATTCTCAATATTTTGTAGGAAACAACTTCATAAACACTTGGTACTATGTTGTTCTTGATTTTGAGAGATTTATACATCCATTGGCTCTTGATTCTTGATTCTTCTTTAATTATTCAAGATTCTGGATTTCATTACATTATCTCATAGGTATATGATTATGAATTCTTCAACAACTTCTGATTGTTTACTTATGAATATGAGTAGCTAAATCCACAACTACGGTTGTGGGAACTATGACGGATTAACAAAGTTGATAAAGTACTTAGCAATTTTAGGATGGTGTTTGTGCATGTATTGTTCTTCCCTTTACTTTGATTGCTTTTTAATGGTTTTCAATGTTAGAACTCTTCTTATTCTTACTTGACAGACCAAGAAGGTTACAAATAGGAAAAAGGTTGTTACAACAGAGATTTGAGGCCACCAACCCTCATCTAATTGCTTGACCTTGTCTGGGAATAGCTAATATGGGATCAAAGGTAAGGGTTAGTAAAGCATACACCCATAGACGGACTAAGTTGCGTGTTGAAATTCATCTATCTAGGGGAGCAACAATTTAGGTGAACCTAACATACCGATCTTTCATGCTAAGCACCAGAATAGATTGCTAGTACAATGCTTACTGCGTTATGAACTCATGGGGAACAAAGTCCTAGTCCATCCTCTCTCTAAATTACAATAATATTAATACTTGCTGTGACTTATTATTTAATATTTTACAAAGATTACTTTTTACTTAAAACCCCCCGTTAGGGAAATAAGATGGCTAAGAGTGCAAATACACACAGTTGACCGAGGTCCTACCATATTCCATGTGGGATCGACTCTAACCTTTGTTAGGTTCTATATTTGACCAATAACCGCTTTATACTTTCTTTTGGAGGTGTAATTTAAGAGTATAAAATTTCTGCGCCATTGCGAGCGAATATGGTTTAGGATTAAGAGAAATTGTGTTTATTTGACTATTAGTACTTATTTCTTGATTTACTTTTTTTGTTATTTTTGTTTTATTTCATAGGTTGCACACTTGTGCATGCCTAGTACAAGGAGTAATGTCAATCCTTTGATTCCATTTGATCTCGAACTCCAATGAACTCTAAGAAACATGGTGAAGGACGGGCTTGTTTAGACACCTGAACAGGCCACAACATGGATGTTGGCCGAGGAACAACAAAGGATTCAAGCAGCTGAATTTACACAGGATGATCAGGTTGCTATAGATTTAGCTCATCAGAATGCTGCAGTTGAGCAAGCAAGGGAAGAGGTTGCCTGTAAAGTTGTACTAAATACTCAAGCTGCAAGGGATGAGGCAGCCCAATGTAATACGAATCAAGATCCAGTTGCATTGAGAGGGCATAAGGGACATCAGCTACAGAAACCCCGACAAATCCCTCTCTATAATCTTGATGATGATAAAGCCAATCTTGATGATGTAGGAACAATAAGACCTATTGTGCTGCCACCATTGCCAGATGGCAAGATGTTTGACATTACAAGCAGTATGATCTAGTTGATGAACCTGAAGGGATTATTTGCTGGCAAGTCTACTTATATGATGCAAATTGCACTTGGTGAACATTGTAAGGATTTTTAAGGCTTACAATCAGCCAGGAGTAGGCCGAGATTATATCATATTACGACCATTTCCATTTTCTTTAACTTGAAAAGGAACACATTGGCTTGCCAAACTTCCTGATAATTCAATATACATATGGAGGGAACTGAAAAGTCATGTTTCTGGAGAGGTTCTTCCTCCATAAAAAATGTTTCAACTCAAGAAGGAGATCTATAACTTTAGGTAGTTGAACACCAAAGCACTATATGAGAGATGGCTTAGGTTCAATAAGAAGATTAAATAGGTGCCAAATCACAGGATTCCTTCGGATCATTTGATGGAGATTTTCTACAGAGTATTGAATGCAAACACTAAGGCAGTGACTGATACAGTCACTGGGGGACACTTAACAGATTCGTATGAGATGCTAGATAGAGTCACAAATATGAATAGTGCTTGGCACATGAGAGAATCTGAGACTCCATCCAAAACTTATATTGTTCGGAAGTCGATGGATCAGACCAAATTAGAGGAGCTGAGCCAATACATGGTGGAGGTGAAAATAGATATTGGGCTTATTGTAAAGCGTGTCATAGGTGGTGAAGCTGAAAAAGTAAATGTAGTTGTTTCGCAATGTAAAGCATCCATGCCTGAAGACTATGAATCTAATGAAGAGGCAAATTTCTAAAATGATCAGGTGGTGGGTTTCTGGTCCAATGGTCAATGGTCTAATAAGGACACTTGGTAGGGTCAAGGAAATCAAGGTCGAAATAGAGATAGAGATAATAACAGAGATAGAGAAAACACCTATAACCGATCTGGTTATAGAGACAGTAGCAGGGGTAGAGATAGAAATGGTGACTGAAATAAGAGGGATGACTACAAGAATGATAGAAGCGTCCTATATGTCCCTCCTAGTAACCATGAAGGAGGATCTAATCAGAATACAAAGAGATGTTTGCCAAGGTGTTGCAGATGGTGGAGTCGACTAATGGTAACTTGAAGGAAATGTGTGCTGACATCTCAAGCATGAATCATAAAGTAGAGTCGCATGCCATTGCTATCAAGAAAACCAAGAAATAATTAAGTAAAATTTCTACATCTTTAAACCAGCATCATAAGGGTACACTTCCTAGCAATACAGTCCAGAATCCAAAAAATGAAAGGCATTGTATGGCGTTGGCCACCCGGAGTAGAAAATAGATTATTGATCATCCTGCCCCTATAGTTGTTGATGAACTAACTGATCCTGAGAGAGATGATGCTGAGTGTGGTTGAATCAAAGGAAAAGGGTGGCAATGACAATCCTATTGAGAAGAAGTTCACAGCTACCAAAGAGAAGAACGAGAAGCTTCTACAGGTCTTAAAGCCTATACCACTACCTACTCGACCTTACCCATAGAGATTGATCAAGAAGGATGAGGAAGGTAAATATCGAAAGTGCATCTCCATGCTGAATAACTTTTAGTGAATATTCCTTTGGTCGAAGCATTGGAGTAGATGCCTAGGTATGAAAAGTTTATGAAGGATCTGGTAACAAAGCATAGAACTGCGAGTTTTGAGTCAGCTTATAATTTGCACCACTGTAGTGCAATAGCCACTCGATCTCTTGTTTGGAAAATGGAAGATCCTAGAGCTTTCACCATTCCTTGCATAATAGGAGCATTATATTTTGTGAAAGGATTGTGTGATCTGGGTGCTAGTATAAATCTAATACCTCTAGCAGTATTCAAATAGTTAGGCTTGGGAGCCTTCAAACTGACTATAATGCAGATTCTTATGGCAGATCGCACAGTGAAAAGGCCAGTGGGGATTCTTTATGATGTCCTTGTAAAAGTTGACACCTTTATCTTTCCTGCAGACTTTGTAATCCTTTACTGTGAGGTAGATTTTGAGGTTTCCATCATCTTGGGATGTCCATTCCTTGCCACTAAATACACTTTAGTTAACTTGGAGACTGGGCAAATGAAATTCAGACTTACTAATGAGGTGGTAACTTTAAATGTCTGCCAGTCAATGAAACATCATGATGACATACATATTGTATCATATGAGGAGCAATTTATAAGGTCTATTGAGGAGCGACTTCATATTGAAGCACTTGCAGCTGTTTCTATAAATTTTGATAGTAAAGATATTGTAGAATATGATGATATGGTGGAAGCACTTGCAGGTATGGGGTATTATTCTTATGCTCCAAAGAAGCTTCATCTAGACCTAAAAAATTGAGTAACCCCACCAGCTACACCTTCTATTGAGGAGCCTTCAGTTTTGGAGCTCAAAGCTCTTCCATCTCAACTTTGATATGTGTTCTTAGGAGATAGTGAAACCTTGCCAGTTATTATTGCTGTAGACTTAAAGGATAGGAAGGTTAAGGCTCTGGTTTCTGTTCTGAGAAAGTTCAAGAGGGCCATTGCTTGGTCCATTGCTGATATCATTGGGATTTCACCAGGCATATGCACGCATAAGATCAAGCTTGACATAAATTATATTCTAAGTATTGAGCACCTGCGCAGGTTGAATCAGCCGATACAAGAAGTTGTCAAGAAGGAGATCATTAAGTGGTTATATGCAGGTTTGGTTTATCCTATTACAGACAGTAAGTGGGTGAGCCTGGTTCAGTATATGCCTAAAATGGGTGGAATCACTGTGGTTCCAAATTATAAGAATGAGTTGATTCTGATGAGGCTAGTCACAGGATGGCGTGTATGCATGGACTATAGGAAGTTGAATGCTTGGACCGAGAAATATCATTTTTCAATGTCGTTCATGGATCAGATGTTAGATCATCTTAAAGGTAGAGGATGGTATTGTTTTCTTGATAGTTATTCAGGATACAATCAGATCTTGATCGCTTCCAAAGACCAGAGAAGACCACTTTCACCTGTCCATATGGAATGTTTTCTTTCAAGAGGATGCCATTTGGGTTATGCATTGCACCGATGATATTTCAGCAATGTATGATATCGATTTTCTTAGATATGGTAGAGGACACTATGGAGGTCTTCATGGATGATTTTTTTGTCATTGGTAACTCTTTTGATAATTGTTTGGATCATTTGAGTTGTGCGCTGAAAAGATGTGAAAAATGCAACTTAGTGCTGAATTGGGAGAAGTGTCACTTCATGGTCAAAGAGGGTATAATGCCTGGCAAATCAGATCTCCAAGAAAGGTATTAAGATTGACAAATCAAAGATAGAGGTGATTGAATAATTTCCTCCTCTAGTTTCTGTGAAGGGTATCCAAAGCTTTCTGGGGCATGCTGGTTTCTATCTTAAGTTTATAACGACTTTTCTAAAATTGCACATCCCTTGTGCAAGTTATTGAAGAATGAGGTGAAGTTTGTTTTTGATGATGCATGTTTGATGGTATTTGAATGCCTCATGCAAAAGTTGATCTCCGCACCCACTATTGTTACACCTGATTGGTCCCAGCCTTTTGAAGTTATGTACGATGTTAGTAGAGTGGCACTAGGAGGAGTTTTAGGAAAAAGTTATATGTGATGCTAGTGGAGTGGCACTAGGAGTAGTTCTAGGACAAAGATATGAGAAGAACTATATTGTGAGGGAACAAGAGCTGCTTGTTATGGTCTTTGTATTCGAAAAGTTTAGATCCTATTTGCTAGGCACTAAGCTGACTGTGCACACTGACCATGCAACTCTTAGGTACCTTATGGCGAAGAAGGATGTGAAGCCTAGATTGATTAGATGGGTGCAGCTATTATAAGAATTTGACTTTGAGGTCAAGGACTGGAAGGGTACAGAAATATAGGTAGTAGATAACTTGTCTATATTGGAGGAAGAAGCGATGCTGAAGCTAAACGATGAGTTAGAGATTGATGATAATTTCCCAGACAAGCAAGTGTTAGCTGCCTCCAAAAATCTGATTCCATGGTTTATAGACTTTGTCAACTATTTGGCAAGTTATGTGGTGCCTCCTGATATGTATGTCCACCAGCAAAGAAATTTTATGTCTCATGTTAAGAAATTCTTCGGCCAAGAGCCATTCCTATTTTGTGTATGTGCTGACATCATGATTCGTAGATGCGTTCCTGAGGCTGAGATGATAGAGATAATGGAAGCTTGTCACTCATCCCCTGTTGGGTGACATCATAGTGGTATTCGAACAACTCATAACATCTTGTAATGCGGCTACTATTGGCCTACCCTCCACAAGGACTCCCATGAATTTCCTAAGGATTCCAGTCGATGTCAGAGGGAAAGTGGTATATCAAGGAATCATGAGCTTCCTCTCACTCCCATCCTTGTGATTAAACTATTTCATGTGCGGGGTATTCACTTCATGAGGCCTTTTGTGATGTCAAATGGGATGATGTACATGTTGGTAGTTGTCGACTACATATCTAAGTGGGTGGAGGTGGTTGCGCTTCCCAATAATGAGGGAAAAAGTGTCACAACATTATTGAAAAAGAATATCTTTTCCAAATTTTGTACACCACGGGCGATTATTAATAATGGAGGCTCTCACTTTTGCAATAATATATTTCGTGCTTTACTTGAAAAGTATGGAGTGAAACACAAAGTTGCATGCCCTTATCATCCACATACTAGTAGGAAAGTTGAAGTCTAAATAGATCAGACCATTCAAAGTGGTACAAGTATTCCCACATGGTGCCGTAGAGCTTGAAAATCATGAGGGCAATAGGTTCAAAGAAAATGGTCAGCGTATCAAGGCTTATTTAAGTGCTGATTCAACGCTTTTTGTTTGGGCCAGAGTATGAGCTATAGGTTTATACAACCGAGTTTGACCACAAAATGAAAATTGTCAAGGATAAATTGAAGATGAGGGACCTAGTTCAAAGAGTTGATCTATTGAGATGGGTTGCGGGTTACATAGCGGAACATGGTGAGGATGCAGAATAGGTTACCAGAGGCGACATCAAAAAGGCATCCTTGAGCTTCACCAGAAAGTTTTGGTGGGCCATAGTATAGTTCCTTCTTGGTATGACTCAGGCGGAAAACACTCTGACATCTGACCGGGCAGTCCTAGTTGCCATCATCATCGCTAGTTATGAGATAAACATCCCTTGCTACATCATATAGGACATTCATTAGCGAGATTTCAGAGACAACACTAGTATCCCTTTTCCTTGCTTGATTCATTGCCTTTGCATGGATTCAACAGTCCTGACTATGCCTGATGTGGACCATATGATCAAGGTGACACATACACAGGATGTCAGGTTGATAAAGGATGCTACTAACTCAGTCGTGCATAAGAGAGAATCCTCCTCCACTTCAACTTGAGCGGTTAGAGTTGAGGGACCATCAATATTACGAGATCTATTTGAGTTGGGTGCAGTGGACCGGACCATAGAGTAGAGTGCTGATATTCCTGGTCCTGGGGTTGGTACCACTTTAGAGGGTGCCACAGCTTCAGTTGATGCGCCTTCAACTTCCAGGCCACCATCTGCCATGACTACTGAGCCCCCAACCCCAACTTCTTCTAGTATGGTCACTATCACCACTAAGCTTCTACAAAATCTAGTACAGTGCTAGGACAATATATAGAAGCAGGAATGTGACTTGTTGTAACACCCCGAAAATATACCCAGCTTTTAAAACTCAGAAGTTGCAGAAAATTTGAACTTCCAGAAATCATGGGTCAAGTCCACGATCCGTGGGTGGTTCCACGAGTCATGGAAGTGACTCATGATTCCAGTTCTGATGACTATCCTCAGGTTTGAGAACCACGAGTCAGTTTCACGACTCGTGAAGGTTTCCACGGGTCGTGGAACTCAGAGAGAGATTTATCAAGTCCCCTAATTTCCATGACTTAGTTCTACGACTCGTGGAAGCTTCCACGAGTAATCCTGTTGAGTCGTAGAAAACCTTCAGCAGCCTGAAAGCTTGGGCAGTTTCCACGAGAAGGAACCACAGGTCATGGTTGGGTCTACGAGTCGTAGACTCAACCCGTGGAATCTGAAGTCGACCCTTTTTAACAGCTTTTTCCAAATTAAGTCCCAGGGGTATTTCAGTCATTACCCACCCTCTTAACTACTAAATGATATCATTTTGGCTATTTCAAGTAGGGTTTTCACCCTTATTAGCCTAATTTCCTCCTAAGATCTTCATTCTTCTCCCAAAAACGAAATTCCCTCTCCAAGTTTCAATTCTCAAGCTCCAAGTTTAAGCCTCCTAAGTCTTTCCAATTCAAGTGGGTTATCTTCAATCAAGGTATGTGGATAATCAACAATGGGTTCCTTTCACCCTTGTGCCCAAAACCCCTAATTCAAATTTTGATTTCATGATCTTAAATTAGGGTTGTTATCCAATTCTTATAGGTTTTGCTAAATATGATCTTCTCATGATTTGATTATGAGATTACTATTAAATTGCATGATTTCACATGGGTTTCTGTATGTAGACTCCTATTTCATGAATTGAAGTTTAATCATGGAAATTCCTAGTGCATGAAGATTGATTTAAGCAAATTGGATTTTGATAGCATGTCCATTATGGGTTTTTCAAGCATGTGCATGCCTAGTTCCTATATTCTATGAAATTTTTTATATTATGAAATTTAACTAGAGTCATGCAAAGTTTTTACAAGTCATGAAGTATGCAAGTTTTCCATGTTATGAAGTATGAAGCAAGACAAGACACCCAATGTTCCATCAATGCTCATGAATCGATTTCTAAATCAAAATTCATGAGTAGTATGATGATCCGGGGTATGAACAAGTTATGAACACATTATGAACAAGATTGGCATCAGATATGCCACATGTATATGAACCTCATGCTATATATATATATATAATATATATATATATATATATATATATATATATATATATATATATATATATATATATATGTTTTGGGAGTAGTATTTAGCACCGAGAGATGAGGGTTCAAATAACCCAAGTCCAAAACTATGTTGCCACCGTAGGTTGCCCTTTGTGGCTTATCATGACAGGATCTTGGTACGACATTGATCTAACTTTGTGTGGTTAGGACAGATCTTTTCAGTTGGGGTACATGACACTGGACTCTATGTAGCTCAGCATGATTTAATATCGGTTAAAAGAAACTCCCACATGTTTATTTTAGAACTATGAAGTTATATGATTCTATACTATGAAATTTAAGATTTATTTTATGTTTCATGATATATACTTTGATATTTATTCATGTTCCTTCTTTACGTACCAAGTTCATTCTTGAGCATATTTTAAACTATTTTTATCATGATTTTTGCATCGCTCACATACTCAGTACATCCTATAGTACTGACGCATATCTTGCGCTGCATCCTTTGATGATGCAGATTCAGGTGTTCCTTCCCATACATGTGGCTAGAGCTTCCAGGCCACTTTTTCTGTCAGCGGTTGGTGAGTCCTCTTTGTTCGAGGACTAGATATGTTTTAGTTATATTGATTTCTTATTTCCATACTTCGAGTTAGCTAGGGTCTTGTCCTAACAATTCCTTATGTCATGTAGAGTATTTTCATACTTAGATAGTGATCGAGTCTCTTTTTGGATTTTGTATTTCTATTTGTTATGCTTGAGAATGCCATGACCAAGGATTATCTTGGGGCACCTGTGGTCCCAAGTCCCATGTTACATCTAGGGGGTAACCTCGAGGCGTGATAATCTTGGTATCAGAGCCTCAGGTTGAAGAGTCCTAGGATGTCTGAAAGCCGCGTCGAGTAGAGTCTTTATCATGTTTGTGAAGCGCGCCACACATATCAGAGGAAAGTTATGAGACGTCTTAGAAAACATCACTTCTTTCATGATCTGGTCGTGCGATAGAGCTTAACTCTTATGTCCCTCTAATCCTCATCTTGTACATTTCAGATTATGCCTCCTCGACGTGCTATGCCTCCCCGAGATGCTCGAAATATTGTTCCTCCCGTTCCAGTCCCCGATGTCATGAATGAGTAGGTCAGAAATTCCATCCATTTGCCAACCCAGACTTTGGCCACTCAGGCCAATCAGCAGGCTCCTGCCCTCGTTCATCCTCAAGGTGGGTTAGCGGCCTAAGTACGTGACTTCGTCTGAATGAACCCGCCTGAATTCTGGGGTTCGAAAGTGAGTGAGGACTTGCTCAACTTTATTGATGAAGTGATGAAGATCTTTGAAGTTATGAAAGTGGTTGGTGTTGACTGTGTTGAGCTTCCATCCTATCAACTCAAGGATGTAACTCATATTTGGTTCATGCAATGCAAGGAGACTAGGGTGAGGGATGCGGTCCCTATGACTTGGGAGTGTTTTTTAGAGGGACTTTCTTAATAGGTTCTTTCCTCGAGAGTTGAGACAAGTGAAGGTAGAGGAATTTGTGAACTTAAGACAGGGGTCAATGTCTGTTCAAGAGTATAGTCTGAAGTTCACTCAGTTGTCTAGATATGCCCCATCCATGGTAGCAGACCCGCATGATCAAATGAGCAATTTTATTTATGGGGTTTCTGATGTGGTGAAAAAAGAGTGTAGGTTTGCCTTATTGTTGCGTGATATGAACATTTCTCGACTCATGACTTATTCCCATCCGATTGAGGGTGAAAATCTAAGGGATATGGCAAGGGAGAACAAGAGGTCTAGATCTGAGGGATCAGGTTTTGGTCATCACAGGTCTGGAGGTGGACATCGCTCTTCTTTCCGGAAGAAGTCATCAGGATCCGTGAATTCTTCTGCTAGTGCTCCTATCCAAGATCAGAGGCCTCATCATGATCAGGGTGGTAGAGTACCTGGTTCCTATTCCCAGTCTTAGGGAAGTGTTGCTAAGGGACCTTCTCACCCTATTTGCAACAAGTGTGGGAAGAATTTCCCGGGAGAGTGTCGTTTGGGCACGGGTGCTTGCTTTGGGTGTGGATAGGCTGGAAACTTTATTATAGATTTCCCTTTAGCTAAGAAGGGGCAGGGAAGTGGTAGGACTCAATATACCCCAGTAGCTTTAGGAGGTAGACCAGCCCAGCAGGGCGCAACTTCTAGTTCTGGTGGTCAGCGCCAGAACAGTCTTTATGCCATGTCCTCCTGTTAGGATCAGGAGAGTTCTCCAAATGTTGTCACTGGTATGTTGAAAGTATTTCTATTCGATGTGTATGCTTTGTTGGACCCCGGTGCTTCCTTAACTTTTGTAACCCCTTATATGGCATGCATGTTCGAAGTAGGTCCTGAATTTCTTTTAGAACCCTTTTGTGTTTCGACTCTTGTTAGTGAGTCAGTATTAGCCAAAACAATCTACCGAAATTTCCCTATCTCAGTCCTTCATAGAGTCACTTCAGCGAATCTAGTGGAGTTGGAGATGACTGACTTTGATGTTATTCTTGGTATGGATTGGTTGTAAGCATGTTATGCTTCTATTAATTGTCGTACTCGGGTTGTCAGTTTCAAGTTTCCTAATAAACCCATTTTAGAATGGCAAGGTAGTCCCCCTTCCTCGAAAGGTCAGTTCATATCTTAAGGATAGAAAGATAATCTCAAAGGGGTATGTTTAGCACATAGTGCGGGTTATGGACACGGAGTCCAAAACCCCATCCCTTCAGTCTGTTCCTATTGTAAATGAGTTTCCATATGCATTTCCTGAGGATTTTCCTGGAGTCCATCCAGAGAGGGAGATAGACTTTGGGATAGATCTTCTTTCGGATATGAATCTTATCTCTATTCCTCCCTATGGAATGGCTCCCACGGAGATCAAAGAGTTGAAAGATCAATGGAATGAGCTTCTTGATTAGGGTTTCATTAGGCCTAGAATTTCTCCATGGGGTGCCCCAGTTTTTTTTGTTCGAAAAAAAGATAGTTCTCTTAGAATGTGTATTGTTTATCATAAGTTAAACAAAGTCACAATCAAGAATAAGTATCCCATTCCTAGGATTGATGACTTATTCTATCAGCTTCATGGCGCTAGCTTCTTCTCCAAAATCGACCTTAGATTCGGTTATCATCAGCTTCGTGTTAGAGAGTGTGATATCCTGAAGACAGCCTTCAGGACTCGATATGGTCATTATGAATTTGTTGTGATGTCTTTTGGTATAACTAATTCTCCTGCAGCCTTTTTGGATTTGATGAATCGTGTGTTCAAGCAGTATTTGGATATGTTTGTGATTGTTTCCATTGATGATATCCTCATCTACTCTCGGAGTGAGGAGGAGCATACGGTCCATTTGAGGGTTGTGTTGCAAACTCTCAAGGATCGTCAGTTATTTGCTAAGTTTAGCAAGTGTGAGTTTTGGATGCAGTTTGTTGCTTTTATGGGTCATATTATGACTAAAGATGGTATTCGGGTTGATTCTCAAAAGATTGAGCCAGTAAAGAACTGGCCTAGACCTACTTCCCCATCTGATATTAGCATCTTTTTGGGTTTGGCTGGTTACTACAGAAGGTTTGTGGAAGGATTTTCTTCCATTGGTGCCCCTTTGAACCGATTGACTTAGAAGAAGGTAAAATTTTAGTGGTCCAACTTGTGTGAGAAGAACTTTTAGGAATTGAAGACTAGATTGACCACATCTCCAGTGTTACCTCTACCCGAGGGACTAGATGACTTTGTTGTGTATTATGATGCTTCTAGGATTGGTTTGGGTTGTGTTTTGATGCAGCGTGGTAAGGTGATTGCTTATGCTTCGAGATAGCTTAAGACTCATGAGAATAACTATCATACCCATGATCTTGAGTTGGCAGCCATGGTCTTTGCTTTGAAGATTTGGAGAAATTACTTGTATGGTGTGCATGTGGATGTATTCACCGATTATAAGAGTCTCCAGTACCTTTTCACTCAGAAGGAGTTGAATTTGTGACAAAGGAGATGGCTCGATCTCCTTAAGGATTATGATATGAGTGTGCTTTACCATCCGGGTAAGGCCAATGTCGTGGAGGATGCCTTGAGTAGATTTTCCATGGGAACTGTGTCTTCTGTTGATGATGGGAAAAAAGAATTGGTTAAGGAGGTTCATAGGCTACGTCGGTTGGGAGTTCACCTTATGGACTCGACAGAAGGTGGTGTGATTGTACAAATGGTGTTGGATCATCTTTGGTAGATGAGGTGAAGGCAAAGCAAGATGGGGATCCCATTTTACTTCGGCTAAAGGGTGAAGTTCATCAGCAGCGGGTGGAGGTTTTTTCCCAAGGGGGAGATGGTGTGCTTCGTTATCAGGGTAGCTTATGTGTGCCAGATGTAGATGGGTTGAGACAGCAGATTCTGACTGAGGCTCACAGTTCTAGATATTCCATTCATCCAGGTGCTACTAAGATGTACTATGATCTACGGGAAGTCTTTTGGTGGAATGGTATGAAGAGATACATAGTCGGGTTTATGGCTAAGTGTCCCAATGGTCAATAAGTAAAGGTGGAGCATCAAAGGTCGGGTGGCATGATTCAATATATTGACCTTCCCACTTGGAAATGGGAAGCAATCAATATGGACTTTATTACTGGTTATCCTCGTACTCAAAGGCAACATGATTTTATTTGGGTGATTGTCGACCGGATGACCAAGTCCTCTCACGTCTTGGCTGTTAAGACTACTGATTCAGTAAACGACTATGTTATACTCTACATCCGGGAGGTAGATCGATTGCATGGTGTTCCCTTGTCTATCATTTCTGATAGAGGTCCTCAGTTTACATCTCAGTTTTGGAGATTGTTTCAGAAAGGTTTTGGTACCCAGGTAAAGCTTAGCACAACTTTTCACCCTCAGACAGACGGTCAGGCGGAGCGCACTATTCAGACTTCGGAGGATATGTTGAGAGCGTGTGTGATCAACTTCAAGGGTAATTGGGATGATCACTTACCTTTTATCAAGTTTTCCTACAACAATAGCTTTCACTCTAGCATCCAGATGGCTCCATATGAGGCACTTTATGGCCAAAGATGTAGATCTCCTATTGGTTGGTTTGATGTAGGTGAGGCAGCCTTGATTGGTCCAGATTTAGTTCATAAGACTATGGAGAAGGTTCAGCTTATTAGGGAAAGGTTGAAGACCACTCAGAGTCGACAGAAATATTATGCGGATGTGAGGAGAAAGGAGTTGGAATTTGAAGTTGATGACTGGGTTTTCCTAAATGTGTCACCCATGAAGGGTGTGATGAGGTTTGGAAAGAAAGTAAAGCTTAGTCCCTATTTTGTAGGTCCTTATCAGATTTTAAGGAGAGTTGGTGGCATTGTGTATGAGCTGGAGTAGCCAACGGAGTTGGAAGCGGTTCATCCAGTTTTCCATGTTTCCTTCTTGAAGAAGAGTGTTGGTGATTCAAGCTTGATTGTCCCTTTGGAGGATGTGGGTGTGAATGATAGTCTCACCTATGAGGAGGTTCCCGTGGAGATCCTTGATCATCATATTCGGAGGTTGAGGAACAAAGAAGTTTCTTCGGTAAAGGTTCTTTGGAGAAATCAGCTTGTTGAAGGAGCTACTTGGGAAGCGGAAGAGGCCATGAACGCCAAATATCCTTATCTCTTTCCTCCTGATTCAGTTTCAGCTTTAGGTACTAGTTTCCTCCTTAGTATGTCCCTCCGATTCTATTCCATAAGTTCCTCTCATGATTTTAGCATGCATACATGTTTTACGAAGTTAGTTTATCATGTTTTCAAGTTGAAAAGTTCAGTTTTTATGTTTACTCTTTGATTTCCATGTTCTGTTGCTGGTTGGGCTATTTTCTCTTTAGTTTTTCCTTGTTTAGTCTTCATTAGAGGACGAATGATCCCAAGGGGGAGATATTGTAACACCCCGAAAATAGACCCAGCTTTTAAAACTCAGAACTTGCAGAAAATTTGAACTTCCAAAAATCATGCATCAAGTCCATGAGCCGTGGGTGGGTCCACGAGTCGTGGAAGTGACTCGTGATTCCAGTTCTGCAGACCATCCTCAGGTCTGAGAACCATGACATAGTTTCATGACTCGTGAAGGTTTCCATGGGTCATGGAACTAAACCGATCATAGGAGTCTCCGGTACGTGTTCACTCAGAAGGAGTTGAATTTGCGACAAAGGAGATGGATCGAGCTCCTTAAGGATTATGATATGAGTGTGCTTTACCATCCGGGTAAGGCAATGTCATGGCGGATGCCTTGAGTAGATTGTCCATAGGAAGTGTGTCTTCCGTTGATGATGGGAAAAAGGAATTGGTTAAGGAGGTTCATAGGCTAGCTCTGTTGGGTGTTCGCCTTATGCACTCAACAAAAGATGGTGTGATTGTACAAAATGGTGTTGAATCATCTTTGGTAGCCAAGGTGAAGGCAAAGCAACACAGGGATCCTATTTTACTTCAGCTTAAGGGTGTAGTTCATCAGCAGCGGGTGGAGGTTTTCTCCTAAGGGGGAGATGGTGTGCTTCGTTATCAGGGTCGCTTATGTGTGCCAGTTATAGATGGGTTAAGATAGCAGATTCTAACTGAGGCTCACAGTTCTAGATATTCAATTCATCCGGGTGCTACTAAGATGTACCGTGATCTACGGGAAGGCTTTTGGTGGAATGGTATGAAGAGAGACATAGCCAGGTTTGTGGCTAAGGGTCCCAACTGTCAACAAGTAAAGGTGGAGCATCAAAGGCTGGGTGTCATGATTCTAGATATTTACCTTCCCACTTGGAAATGGGAAGCAATCAGTATGGACTTTATTACTGGTTTGCCTCATACTCAAAGGCAACATGATTCCATTTGGGTGATTGTCGACCGGATGACCAAGTCATCTCACTTCTTCGCTGTTAAGACTACTGATTCAGCAGACGACTGTGCTAGACTTTACATCCAGGAGGTAATTCGATTGCATGGTGTTCCCTTGTTTATCATTTCTGATAGAGATCCTATGTTTACATCTCAGTTTTGGAGATCATTTCATAAAGGCCTTGTTACCCAGGTGAAGCTTAGCACAACTTTTCACCCTCAGAAAAATGGTCAGGCAGAAAGCACTATTCAGACATTGGAGGATATATTGAGAGCATGTGCGATCGACTTCAAGGGTAATTGGGATGATCACTTACCTCTTATCGAGTTTGCCTACAACAACAACTTTCACACTAGCATCCAGATGGATCCATATGAGGCACTTTATGGCCGGAGATGTAGATCTCCTATTTGTTGGTTTGAGGTAGGTGAGGAAGCCTTGATTGGTCCAGATTTGGTTCATGAGACTATGGAGAAGGTTCAGCTTATTAGGGAAAGGTTGAAGACCGCTCAGAGTCGACAAAAATCTTATGCGGATGTGAGGAGAAGGGAGTTGGAATTTGAAGTTGATGATTAAGTTTTCCTAAAGGTGTCACCCATGAATGGTGTGATGTGGTTTGGCAAGAAAGGAAAGCTTAGTCCCTGTTTTGTAGGTCCTTATCAGATTTTGTGGAGAGTTGGTGGTGTTGCGTATAAGCTGGAGTTGCCAACGGAGTTGGAAGCGGTTCATCCAGTTTTCCATGTTTCCTTGTTGAAGAAGTGTGTTGGTGATCCAAGCTTGATTGTCCCTTTGGAGGATGTGGGTGTGAAGGATAGTCTCACCTATGAGGAGGTTCCCATAGAGATTCTTGATCATCATATTCGGAGGTTGAGGAACAAAGAAGTTTCTTCGGTAAAGGTTCTTTGGAGAAATCAGCTTGTTGAAGGAGCTACTTGGGAAGCGGAAGAGGCCATGAAGGCCAAATATCCTTATCTCTTTCCTCCTGATTCAGTTTCAGCTTTAGGTACTAGTTTCCTCCTTAGTATGTCCCTCAGATTCTATTCCATAAGTTTCTCTCATGATTTTAGCATGCATACATGTTTTACGAAGTTAGTTTATCATGTTTTCAAGTTGAAAAGATCAGTTTTTATGTTTACTCTTTGATTTCCATGTTCTGTTGCTGGTTGGGCTATTTTCTCTTTAGTTTTTCCTTGTTTAGTCTTCATTAGAGGATGAATGATCCCAAAGGGGAGATATTGTAACACCCCAGAAATAGACCCAGCTTTTAAAACACAGAACTTGCAAAATATTTGAAGTCCACAAGTCGTGGGTGGTTCCACGAGTCGTGGAAGTGACTCCTTATTCCAGTTCTGCATACCATCCTCAGGTCTGAGAACCACGAGTCAGTTTCACGACTCGTGAAGGTTTCTATGGGTCATGGAACCAAACCGTGGAACTCAGACAGAGAGTGGTAAAGTCCCCTGATTTCCACGACTTAGTTCTACGACTCGTGGAAGCTTTCACGAGTCGTCCTGTTGAGTCGTAGAAAATGTTCAGCAGCCTAAAATCTTTAGTAGTTTCCACGAGAAAGAACCACGGGTTGTGGTTAGGTCTACAAGTCATAGACTCCACATGTTGAACCTGAAGCCGACCCTTTTCAACAGCTTTTTCCTAATTAAGTCCCAGGGGTATTTCAGTCATTACCCACCCTTATAACTCCTAAATAATGTCGTTTTGGCTATTACAAGTAGGGTTTTCACCCTTATTAGCCTAAGTTCCTCCTAAGATCTTCATTCTTCTCTCAAAAAGGAAATTCCCTCTGCAAGTTTCAAGTCTCAAGCTCCAAGTTCAAGCCTCCTAAGTCTTTCCAATTCAAGTGGGTTATCTTCAATCAGAGTATGTGGGTAATCAACAATGTATTCCTTCCATCCTTGTGCCCAAAACCCCTAATTCAAATTTTGAGTTCATGATCTTAAAATTAGGGTTCTTATCCAATACTTATGGGTTTTACAAAATATGATCTTCTCATGATTTGATTATGAAATTACTATTAAATTGCATGATTTCACATGAATTTCTGTATGTTGACTCCTATTTCATGAATTGAAGTTTAACCATGGAAATTTCTACATGCATGAAGATTGATTTAAGCAAATTGGATTTTGATAGCATGTCCCTTATGGGTTTTTCAAGCATGTGCATGCCTAGTTCCTATATTCTATGAAAATCTATGTATTATGAAATTGAACTAGAGTCATGCAAAGTTTTTACAAGTCATGAAGTATGCAAGTTTTCCATGTTATGAAGTATTATGCAAGACGAGACACTCGATGTTCCATCAATGCTCATGAATCAATTTCTAAACCAAAATTCATGAGTAGTATGACGATCCGGGGTGTGAACAAGTTATGAACACTTATGAACAAGGTTGGCATCAAATATGCCACATGTATGTGAGTCTCATGCTATATATATATATGTATATATATATATATATGTTCTAGGAGTAGAATTTAGAACCGAGAGACGAGGGCTCAGATAACCCAAGTCCAAAACTACGTTGCCACCGTAGGTTGTCCTTTGTGGCTTATCATGATAGGATCCTGGTATGACATGGTTCTAACTTTGGCCAGTTAGGACAGCTCTTTTCAGTGGGGGTACATGACATTGTACTCCATGTAGCTCAGCATGGTTTAATGTTGGTTAAGAGAAACTCCCACATGTTTATTTTCAAACTATGAAGTTATATGATTCTATACTATGAAATTTAAGTTTTATTTTATGTTTCATGCTTTATACTTTGATATTTATTCATGTTCCTTCTTTACGTAACAAGTTCATTCTTAAGCATGTTTTTTAAACTGTTTTTATCATGATTTATGCATCGCTCACATACTCGGTACATCCTATAGTACTGACACATTTCTTGCGCTGCATCCTTTGATAATGTAGATTCAGGTGTTCCTTCCTAGACACGTGGCTAGAGCTTCCAGGCCACCTTTTCTGTCAGCGGTTGGTGATTCCTCTTAGTTTGAGGACTAGATATGTTTTAGTTGTATTGATTTCTTATTTCTATACTTCTAGTTATCTAGGGTCTTGTCCTAGCAACTCCTTATGTCATGTAGAGGCTTTTCAGACTTAGATAGTGATCGAGTCTCTCTCCAGATTTTGTATTTCTATTCAACTTGATTATCTATGTATGAAATTGTGGATTTATCTATTTTGCTTCCGCTTATCTTTGTTATGCTTGAGAATGCCATGACCAAGTGTTATTTTGGAGAACCTGTGGTCCCAAGTCCCGTGTTATGTTTAGGGGGTAACCTCGGGGCATGACACTTGTTAGATTAGCTGAGGCCTTGGGTAATGGCCATTGTTACACCGCCAAGGTTAGAGTTATGAAAGAGATAGATCGGGCCGCTCGTGAGATCAATAAGAAAATAGATGGATTTGAGTGCTGAGTGAATACTCGGTAATAGAATGTATAAAGCCCTAATTTAGGAGGCTTACGGGAGGAGGTGGCACAATTCCTTGAGCAAATTGGATTGATAGTCACTCACCATTCCCCAAATATACCCTCCATCCATATAGCGGTCACAGTGGTCGCTAGATGAGTTGTTAATTTGTTTGCAGAAGAGGAGCCCAAGCATATGAGTGCTATCGAGTAGAGGGCTCGCACAAAGGGTATTTCTGAGGTTGAGTCGGATCAAAAAAGACTGAGAAGGGACACCGCTACTGCCATGCGACTTTCCTTAGATGACTTTTGACTTCATTAGAAGGAAAAGCAGAGTAGACTTCAAGGAGAGTCCACCAGTTCTGCACAAGTTTTTCAGGGTGCCATACCTTCTCATGTCATTATGATCCCAAAGTCTGCTACTACCGATATGGCACCTCTTGTAGGCCCTACCACTGCTAATCTTGTGAGCGCGATTCCACCACCCCCGCTACTACTAATGCTACGGGTGACACACTACATTCCCCATCTCCAACACCAAACTCTAGTGCCTAGGTGCTACAGGTATGTTCATGCCTCCCTGCGTATTTACTTTTCTTCGTGCATTGAGAACACTCCACATTCCTTTTTTATGGGGTGGGGGAATCCATTTGTGAATTTTTGATGGGTATCTTGGCAAAGTCTGAGTAGTCACAACACTTGCATCGTGTCGCGACATTAAATCAAGTGCTACTTGGGAGGCAACCCAAAGAGGGTACCATTGAGTATATGAGTCTGTGGGGTTTTCTTGTTGTGTTGTTTCCCTTAAGGACCTTTATTTCTGTTCAACCAGCATGTTTAGATAGGTTGTGTGTAGTGAAAGAAGAATAAGAACTTAGTGTAGTCTATGGCTTGATTTTGAAATTGATTTTGACTAAAAAATAGAGACTCCTCCAATTTTTGTGTGACATGATTAGCCATTTTTGATAGACTAATTGCTATTAATTTGTGCATGATATTATGATTATCGATGTGATGAATAGCTTATACTAGGGCATAAATCTGATAGTTAGAAAATCGATAGTATAACTCTATGCCATATGTGTGTGAGCTACTTTGCATCATTCTTGTTGTGTTTGTCAATCCAGAACTTGCCCGGTTAGTCTTGCCGATGTAGTAGGATAGTTTGTTAGGAAAGAATCATAGGCCATTTTGAAATTAGTCTACTTAGCCTAAATGACTATCCAAATGA
This sequence comes from Jaltomata sinuosa, assembly GCA_003996215.1. Classification (NCBI taxonomy): domain Eukaryota; kingdom Viridiplantae; phylum Streptophyta; class Magnoliopsida; order Solanales; family Solanaceae; genus Jaltomata; species Jaltomata sinuosa. The sequence continues at coordinate 70,875 of QJPP01004663.1, forward strand.
ATTTAATATCCCTTGATCCCTGATTTTGAGCCAAAATTGACTCTTTTCATTGTTTAGCCTATTCACCTTTCCCGTTTTCTATGAACCTTTAATTTGGCTCTGGTTCCTCCTTGGACATTGTGCACCTCAACTCAGGAAAATCATCTATGTTGAGGGTGGCTAATGTGAAGGTAAATGAGAAGTATGGGGTATAAAAATAAAAGGTTAGTGATAAAAAAGGGAAAAATAACGAGTGCGGCATATGTGTTAGAAAAAGAAAAAAAAGAGAAAAGAAAGAAAAGAAGAAAATATGAAGAAAAAAATTGAGTTTGAAACAAAAGCCGCACCCGTCGCTTGATGAAAGGGAGAATAAGGAAGGAAAGACTTGGTATAAAAGTGGAAGAAAAATAGTGTAATCTCAAGAAGGGTATAGTCACTATTTCCCAAATATACATACCCATCCTCGAGCCTACGTTGCAAGCTGAGTAAAGTCCTATAGTGATTCTAGTTCAACTATTCGAAAACCGAGGCATAAAAAATAAGGGAAAACCTATGGTATTGTACATGCATTTCTTGAACTTCTTTATGAGAGTGAGTGTTCTATTTCAGTCCAAAATATTGAATGAATTATTGTGTGATTGGGATTTCTTTGTGGTGAGGGCACTAGAGTAACATTGATTGCTTACTATTAGGGTAAGTGTCATTTGTGTGCTAGATTGTCTATTGATATTGTGATGTCATCCATGGATCCTCTTGTGTTGTCTTGATAAATGGTACACATGCATTTGTTTTATACTAAGAAGGATCTTGTTTTATACTAAGAAGGAGGGGGTGTTTGTTATGAGCTGTATTGCTTGAACCATGTGACTGCCGTAGTTCCTAGCTTTTTTTGATTAAGTGTCACGATAGGATAGTTTAGTTTTTTTGCGTGAGGACAAGCAACAATTTTAAGTTGAGGGTGTTAATGTGTCGTGGTTTTATGATACTTTCGATGCTTAAAACTTTGAATTAGGGTATGTTCTTTAGCTATTTTAGTAGATTTGATGTGTTTTTGAGTTTGTTTGCAGGAAAATAGGGTTCAGAGGACAGAAAAAGATTGCAAAAAGGGCCAAAACTGACTTCCACGACTCAACTCTACGAGCCGTGAAAGCTTCCACGAGTCATGGAAGTCAATCATAGAAAGACTACTGAAAAGGTTCCTGAAGCCTGAGTTCCTTTCCACGAGCTGTGGACCTTTTCAAGAGCCGTGGTTCTTGTTCGTGGAACCTGATCAGAGGATGAGCAAAAAGCCTAAGATCCATGAGGCCAGTCCACGAGCCATAGATCAATCCACAAGCCATGGAATGACTTCGTGGAATTGAACCTGCAAGATGACAAGAGGCTTGCTTTTCACGAGTAGGGTCTACGAGCCGTAGAAGGATCCACGGATCGTGGATTGTTTTTGTGGAAGTTTTCGAACCCAATTCTCCTAGTTTGTTTAGGATAGGATTTGTAATGTCTATAAATACCTTTCTTAGTTTTTCTTTTATTATTATGCTTGATATTTTGTAGGAAACAACTTTGGAAACACTTGGTACTATATTGTTCTTGATTTTGAGAGATTTATACATCCATTGGCTCTTGATTATTGATTCTTCTTTAATTATTCAAGATTCTGAATTTCTTTACATCGTCTCATAAGTATATGATTATGAATTCTTCAATAACTTCTGATTGTTTATATATGAATATGAGTAGCTAAATCCACAACTAGGGTTGTGGGAACCATGACGGATTAACAAAGTAGGCAAAGTACTTAGAAATTCTAGGACAGTGTTTATGCATGTATTGTTCTTCCCTTCGCTTTGATTGCTTTCTAATGGTGCGCAACTTTAGAACTCACCTTATTCTTACTTGCCGGACCAAGCAGGTAAGCAATGGGAAAAGGGTTGTTACAACAGATATTTGAGGCTAAACCCTCATTTAATAGCTTGACCTTGTCCGGGAATAGCTAATTTGGGATCAAAGAAAAGGGTTAGTAAAACATACGCCCGTAGACGGATAGAGTTCTAGGTGTCAAGCCGAGAAAACAACACCCATATTGATATTCACAGTTTTGGGACCGAAATCGAGTCTAAAAATAACCCTCGAGGCCTGCAAGTAAAACAGAAAACAAATTCTTCCATTACGCATCCCACAAGGTAGGGAATGGATGCCGCTTATTCAGGAAAGAATAAAAGTGTATTCGCACCTCAAATGGTTCCAAAATGTCACTTTAAAGTGACAGGAAAATCATGCAAATGGAGACTTAAATGAAGAATGAAGGACGGATTTAAAGGCTAGACGCATAATAGAACGAGAGGGGGAAGAGAATTACCTTAGATTCACAAGAAATTGGCAAGGAATCTTTTCTCTCTTAACCGTGCTTCAACAATGGAGGAAAATGTTTTAACACTTAAAAGAAAATAAAGAAAAAAGTACATTGAAAAGTCTCAGTGATCGTCGCTCATACAGACAAATCGTCACAAAAGCAATGTTGCACTGGTGGACAAAGCATCATATAAGCAGAGATCAACAGTAACCTCAGACTCCACAGGTGCGGCTCAGGCTCCACAAGAGAGGCCATGCTCCGCAGTAGCGGAGACTGCTGACATCAGCCTCTTTCGCAGTTGTGGCTAGTCTTTCACTAGTGCGATCCAAGCACCACAAAGGGAACTGCACCAGCACTAGTTGAAAAATCTACAACAACAACAAAACAAGTCCTCCAACAGACTCTCAAGATTCATTCAGAACCCTGCAAACACAAACTAAACATGCTACCCAACTGGAAATGGCATTACAGACTCAACAGAATCATCAATATGACCAATGGAGGCTGTTTTGATGAAATGTTGACCAAAAACAACACTTTGTTAGTTTTACATTAAAGTTACCCCAGTGCCCAAAATGATTCTGGAAGCCTCGGGACCCAAATCAAAGGTCCCACTATCCCAAAGACCACGTTCTAGAGATAATAGTGTTGATAGAATATTCATCGAAGCTTGTTTTCTCCAAAAGGTAAACCTTTCAGCTTTAAGAGTTCCAAAATAAGGAAACTCTTCTAAGACTCAACCAAATGCCTCAGGAAGCATGCAACCCATCCCATCAAGTCAAACTAACTATGTAGAAGCTATGAAAAAGGTTAACATAGTAAAAAGACATGAAAACAAGAAACTGACCATGAGGGTCATTACAACATGCACTACTAAAAGAACTTACGTCCTCTAAAGTTAAGGAATGAAATGTACCTGAAGGCTCAAAAAGGTGAGTATAACGAGTTCGCATGTCGTGCTTGGTCTCCCAAGTAGCCTCCTCGACAAGACGATATTGCCATTGAACCTTAACTGACGGAATCTCCTTGGACCGTACATGTCTAACCTGTCTATCTAAAATAGCAATAGGATCCTCCTTAAAATCTACAGATTCATCCAACTGAACCGAATCCAACTAAAGCACCTAAACATAAAAACATAGAAAATGGGGTGAACACCTGAAAGGGCAAGAGAAAGTCTAACTCATAGGCTACCTCCCCAATGTGATGAAGTATCTCAAATAGCCCAATAAACCTAGGGCTAAGCTTGCCTTTCCTCCTGAAACTCATCACTCTCTTCATATGCAACACTGATGTGATGTGGTTTTACGGCACTTTCAACACTTAAAACTTGGAATTGGGGTATGCTCTTTAGCAATTTTTAGTACATTTGATGTGTTTTTGAGTTTGATTATAGGAAAACAGGGTTCGGAGGCTAAGTCCAGGAAAAGACTACAAAATGGCCAGAATTGACTTCCACGACTCAGCTCTACAAGTCATGGAATCTTCCACAAGTCGTGGAAGTCAGTCATACAAATATTATTGCAAAGGTGCCTGAAGCCTGAGTTCTATGACATGGTTTCACGAGCCGTGGACCTTTTCATGAGTTGTGGTTCCTGTTCATGGAACCTGATTAGAGGATAAGCAAAAAGCCTGAGATCCATGAGGCTAGTTCACGAGCCATAGATCAATCCATGAGTCGTGGAATCACTTCGTGGAATTGAACCTAAAATATGACAAGAGGCCTCATTTTCACGATTAGGGTCTATGAGCTGTAGAAGGATCCATGGACCGTGGATTGTGTCCGTGGAAGTTCCCAAGCCCTGTTCTCCTAGTTTGTTTAGGATAGGATTTGTAATGTCTATAAATATCTTTCCTAGGTTTTATTTTATTATTATTCTCAATATTTTGTAGGAAACAACTTCAAAAACACTTGGTACTATATTGTTCTTGATTTTGAGAGATTTATACATCCATTGGCTCTTGATTCTTGATTCTTCTTTAATTATTCAAGATTCTGGATTTTATTACATCATCTCGTAAGTATATGATTATGAATTCCTCAACATCTTCTGATTGTTTACTTATGAATATGAGTAGCTAAATCCACAATTACGATTGTGGGAACCATGACGGATTAACAAAGTAGACAAAGTACTTAGCAATTCTAGGATGGTGTTTATACATGTATTGTTCTTCCCTTAGCTTTGATTGCTTTATAATGGTTCGCAATGTTAGAACTCACCTTATTCTTACTTGCTGGACCAAGAAGATTACAAATAGGAAAATGGTTGTTACAACGGAGATTTGAGGCGACAAACCCTTATCTAATAACTTGACCTTGTCTAGGAGTAACTAATATGGGATCAAAAGTAAGGGTTTGTAAAGCATACACTCGTAGACGGACCAAGTTGCGTGTTGAAATTCATCTATCTAGGGGACCAACAATTTAGGTGAACCAAACGTACTGATCTTGTATGCTAAGCACCAGAATAGATTGCTAGTACAACGCCTATTGCATTATGAACTCATGGGGAACACAGTCCTAGTCCATCCTCTCTCTGATTTACAATAATATTAATACTTGTTGTTACTTGTTACTTGATATTTTACAAACATTAATTTTTACTTAAAACCCCCCATTAGGAAAATAAGACAGCTAAGAGCGCAAATACACACAGTTGCCTGAGGTCCTACCATATTCCTTATGGGATCGACCCTAACCTAGGTTAGGTTTTATATTTGACCAGCGATTGCTTTATACTTCTTTTTGGAGGTGTAATTTAGGTGTATCAGACACACGAAGGAAAACTCTGTCACCCACCATAAACTCTAAGGCTCGAACCTTCCGATCAGCCTAGCACTTATGCGTACTCTGGGCAGTATAAAGTCTCTACTGAATAACCCGAAATTGATCCATAGAATCTTGCAACAAGTTGGTTCCCCATGGACTAACCTCGAAAGCATCAAACCAAACCATCAGAGACCTGCACTTCCTACCATACAATGCCTCAAATGGAGCCATCTGAATACTGGAGTAGTATTTATTGTTATACGCAAACTTTATCAAGGCCGAGAACTGGTCCCACTAAGCTCCAAAATCAATAACACAAGCTCGCAACATGTCCTCCATAATCTAAATAGTATGATTTGAATGACCATCAGTCTGTGGGTGAAAAGCAGTGCTAAGATTAACTCGGGTACCCAATTCCCTTTTAATATACCTCTAAAAACATGAAGTAACCTGAGTACCCTGGTAAAAAATGATAGAAACATGCGCCCAATGTAAATGGACAATCTCATGAATATAGATTTGAGTCAATCTCTCTGAACTATAAGAAGTCTAAACTGGTAGAAAGTAAGTAGACTTTGTCAACCTAACCACGATCACTCAAATAGCATCAAATCTCCGCAAAGTGTATGGCAAGCCTACCACAAAGTCCATAGCTATTTGTTCCTATTTCTACTTAGGAATAGGTAGCCTCAAGGTTAAACCACGTAGTCTCTGGTGCTTGTATTGCACCTGCTGATAGTTTAAATAGCTAGACACAAACTCTGTGATATCCCGCTTTATCCCATACCACTAGTACTATTGTCTCAAGTCACGATATATCTTAGCTGCACCTGGATGAATGGAATATCTAAAACAATGGGCCTCCTCTAAGATCAATCTAACCAAGTCTCAAACTCTAAGAACATAGATACGACCCTCAATCCTTATAATACCCTTCGAATCTAAGGTCACCTTCCTAGCCTCACCGCTCAACACCTTATCATGAATGATCCTTAACCTTACATCATCAAACTGAAGTGCTTGAATCTTTTCTGACAAAGAAGACCGAGCATCAACACAAGCAAAGAATGTGACTCGGCTCAGAAATGTCAAGTTTAACCAACCTGTTAGCCAAGGACTTGATGTCTGAAGCTAAAGGTCGCTCCTCTTCTACCAAGAATGTCAAACTACCCATACTCACCGCCTTCTGGCTCAAGGCATCCGCTACCATGTTTTCCTTACCTGGGTGATAAAGAAAGAGATAAGATAGTCCTTTAGTAACTCAACCACCTGCGCTGCCTCAAATATATATCCTTATGGCTGAATATGTACTGAAGACTATGGTGGTCAGTAAAGATCTCACAATGAATGCCATACAAATAGTGCATCTAAATCTTCAACGTAAAGTCTATTGCTGCTAACTCTAAGTCATGAGTGGGGTAGTTCCTCTGGTGAACTTTCAGATGTCTAGAAGCAAAAGCAATAACTCGACCCTACTGCATCAATACACAACCCAAATCAATTCCAGAATAATCACAGTAAACTATAAACCCCTGGCCCTCAACTGGAAGAGTAAGATTCAGAGCTAAAATCAATAAGGACTTGAGCTTTAGAAAGCTTGCCTTACACTCGTTAGACCACTAGAAAGGGACATTCTTCTGAGTCAATCTAGTCAATGGAGATTTTATATCATAAAAACCCTCCACAAACCATCTGTAGTGGCCTGCCAACCTGAAGAAACTGCAAACCTTGGTAGGATTAGTAGGCTCAGCCCAGTCACTAACTGCCGCAATCTTCAACTGATCAACCATAATCCCATCCTTGGACACTATATGCCCCAATAATGCCATATACTCTGGCCAAAACTCACACTTAGTGAATTTGGCATACAATCGTTGGTCACGCAAGGTATAAAGCATAACTCTCAAATGCAGCTTATGCTCTTCCCCACTCCTCGAGTAAACCAAAATGTCATCAATGAACACTGTAAAGAAGGAATCTAGGTAGGATCTAAACACATGGTTCATCAACACCATAAATATTTATGAGGCATCGGTCAACCCAATAGACATGACTTGGAACTCATAATGGTCATATCGAATCCTAAATGCAATCTTTGGGATGTCTGTTGCCTTGATCCTCAACTGATGATAACCCGACCTTAAATAAATCTTAGAGAACACCACTGCACCTTGTCTCTAGTCAAAGAGATTATCAATATACAACATCAGATACCTGTTCTTAATGGTCACCTTATTCAGCTACCTGTAGTCAATACACATACGAAAGGAACCATCTTACTTTTTCACAAACAGAACATGAGCACCCTAAGGAGACACACTAGGCCTAATAAACCCCTTACTTAGAAGATCTTAGAGCTATTCCTTAAGCTTTCTCAACTAGGTTGTTGCTATCTGATATGGAAAAATAGAAATAGGCTAAGTGTCTGGCTAAATATCAATACCAAAGTTAGTATCACAATCAGGAGAAAGACCTGGTAGATCAGTAGAATACATATCCAAATACTCACAAACCACTAGAACTGACTCTATAAAAGGCGTGGTGGCACTACTATCACAGATGTAAGCAAGATAAGCCAAGCACCCCTTCCCAACCAATCTGAGCTCTCAAGAAAGATATAGCCCCATCGGTATATGGCTATCGACACCCTTCTATACAATATAAGGGGTGTCAGGGATCTGTAGACTAACGGTCTTGGAGAAGCAATCTAAGATTGCATGATAAGTCTAAATCCATTCCATGCCTAAGATAATATCAAAGTCAACCAGGTCTACCCAAGTGTCATACCCCAGAATAGTCACCACACAAGCCTGATATATATGATCCACTACTAAGAAATCTCCTAAAGGGGTACGTACATGCATAGGCACAAGCAATAACTCATAAGCAGACTCCAGATGAGTATCATAATAAGAAGACACATAAGATAATAGAGACCCTGAATCAAATAATACAGAAACTAACTGATGACAGACGAAAATCATACCTATGATGACATCATCTGAATCTTCATCCTTTGGTCATCCTAAAAATTCATACATATGGATCTGACCACCACGACCACCTTGAGTACCCTAGGAACCACCCTACAATGCTGCACACTGCTTCTGGCCAATTGCACTCTACCCTAAGGACCTGAACCTGTTGACTCGGGTTACTCTACTGACCCTGATTCCTAAAAAGCAAAACCAAGGGATAATCCCTAGAAAAGTGACCCAGCACACCATACTCATAGACATCTTGACCTGTTGCACTGTACTGAGATAACCTGGCATAACAAGACTCACCACCACAGCCTATAAACCTAGAGTGAGCACCTCTTGATGTCTGAACCAAGATCTGGCTACCCTGATTAATCTAACCCTCTGTAATATGTAATGCCTTCTGAACAGGCAGGCTAGGATTGAAATGTTGTTGTTGCTGACCCCTACCAAAGAAGCCTTTACCTCTAGACTGTGAATCACTGAATCCATCCTAATGCCAGGGCCTCTTATCACTTCATCCATAGGCCTGGGATGAATATCCTCGATAGTACGGGCATTGTCAATAATGGTAAGAAAAGTATCCCCTGAAGCCACCAACTACTCTGTAGCCAACCAAAGATGTAGACTTAATATTTTCACAAAGCAATGCACCCTCTTATGCTTGGTAGGTAGGATCGTAGTGGCATGCCTAGGAAACTCGTGAAAGTGGACCTTATACTCATAAATGCTCATAGATCCCTTCTCTAACCAGGTGAAATTCTCCCTCAACATCTCTCTCTTGCTACACAGAACATACTTCTCTAAGAAATCCTCGGAGAACTAAGTCCAAGTCATAAGAGATGACCTGACTAGCCTGTAAGAAACATAGAACCTTCATCATTGCTTCACTACACATTCTAACTAAAATGTGATATAATCAGCTCTATGTGACTCCACTAACCCGAGGTTATACAACTTCTCCAGGCAAGTGATCAAGACCTCATTATCATCCTCCCCTAGAGCACCATAAAACCTCTGAGGACCTAGTCGAATGAACCTGTCCAGCATCTTTTGCTCCTCAGAAAACATAACTGGCCTAGCTGGAATAGGATGAACAAATAATGGAATGCGCAACATCTCTAAATGGGGAGTCGCAGTAGAAGGTTGTGCTCTTAAACCCTATGTTACTACCTGGGCTGAAATTTAGGCCTTGTCCCTAACTAGTGAGCCAATTGGAGTACCTGGTAAAGCCCCGGGCTATGACATGCCCTCCAAAACCCCCAGGAGACAAACCAAAGTTTCTTTCAAAACCTTTGTAGCCATAAAACCTACCAGATGATGGGTTGTCCCCTCACCCTCCATCTCATATTCAATATCATTTGCCCCTACTACCTCTACTTCTGGCTACAATGATGGTTCCCTAGCCTAGGCTTGAGCTGGTATCGCAACCCATACCCTAACTCTACCTTTGGGTTGACCTCTACTCCATACCCTAGTTGGGGCTCTAACTGCAGGCACAGGGGCCTCATTCTCACCTGTCATCGATCTCATCTATACCATCTGAGAAGAGTGGAACAAATAAAAATTAGAAGTTTTTAGATTTAAGAAAGAACGATAAAAAAGCAATTAAAATGGAAATAATTCTTAAGAGTGCCCTATAGCCTCCAACGGATAGGATATGGACGTCATCGTACCAATCCGCGAGACTCTACTAGACACTTTCTCTTATACAAGTAAGACTGGAGAACCTAAAGCTTTGATACCATTCTGACACATTCAAAAATCAGGCCATGATGGCACCTACTAAAAAAAACCAGTAGGCAAGCCAAACCCAAGAGAATGACACAATAATTAAACACTAAAATAGATAAACCAGAAAAAAATTAATAATAAGATAAGGGCCATCAACATAGATTAATATAAAATTGTACAAGAATATACAATAGGCCCTAAAGAGACCAAGGAAGACAAAATATATATACAAGAACCCAAACCCTGAACTTGATGTCACCGGTATAAAAGCGTCTAAGTACTGAAATAGCGCTATACAAGATACTAGTGACTACTAAAAATACAAAATATAGACAGTATATAAGGGAAAGCAGTAAATGTCTGGATGCCAGGAGCTCACCATGATCCGAACAGCAGCTGGCCTCCAAATGAGTAGATGGTCAATGAGTGTAATGACCCTCCTGGTCATTTTCTATTTTTTCTGCTTTTTCCATGTTTTGAGCTTTCCCACAATAGCTATAGGTTATTTATGACTTGCCAGGATGGACCATTCATTAGGTCATTATGACCATTTCCCTATTTTAAAATTTGAACTTAGGAAATCTTTGACTTCGGTCAAAATTTTGGTAAATGTGCTCGGAATAAATTCTAACAATTTTGTAAGCTCTGGGATAGGGATTTTGGTCTAGTTGGACCCTTGGTTGGGTTTTAGGAGCTTTTGGTTTTGTTTACTCTTATTTTCTTTGTTTTTAGTCTAGTTTGACTTGTATGGTTGACTTTGGTAAAAATTTGGAGAATATAGCCTCGGATCAAAATTCTGTCAGCACTATTAGCTCTGGAATATTGACTTTGGGATAGAGAGACCTTTGGTTTGGGTCTCGAGGCTTACGAATTTGTTTTTGGCCTTTGGGTTTTGTTTTGGAGAAGGTTGTCTAATAGTTGGTTTTGGGCATGGGGCCCACTTTTCATTAAATCAACTTCCGTTGGGATTTTCATCGATTCCATTGAGTCAAGAATGCCATTTTTAGTTTAATATCTCAACTCATTTGTGTTCACAAGACCCTGGATACATTCTCGAGGGTCCATATATCAAAAAATCTAGCCTTGGTTGCAGCTTGTTACTGTTGGTTGCTGATATGGCACCACAACAGGCACCTAGCCGCACTTGTGCTGGCGCTCATGTGCCTTCATATGCGCGTCTACATACCTTCCAGTGCTGGTAAGGCAGCACAACTGCGGTACCTTGGCCGCTGAGGCATGGCTGCTCCTACGGTGCCTGGGCGTTGTGGCGTGTATACGCCTACGCCTGCATAAGCAACCCTGCGCCTGGGCGTTGGAAGCTATAGTATGGCCACCCCTCTAAATTTTAGCTCATTTTCAACTCTATTCAAACTCATTTCTCCATTGTTATAGAGCTCCAAAACTTCATTTCTTCAACTCTAAATTTCCCAAAGCGTGGTGGCGTTTATAGTTTCGGTCTGTGGTCAATTCGTGCACTATAAATTGGCAAGTGCCACTTTTAAATTCCTCAATTCTCCATGTAAATTCCTTCTTGATCACGAGAACTTTGGGGCTGTTTTGGGCCCCAAAATGAGTCTCATTCGCGCTCAACTCTTGGGCATGGGTTCTTTAACTCGTTGTGAACATAATTATGATTTTTGTTTTTCGTTTCATTATGTGGGTCCCAAGAGTCATTTTTCAACCCAATTTCTGGCCCGACTTTTTGTATAGTAATATAAGTGTCAATCGTTTTGTCTTGACCCCTGGATTGTGTTTGTGATAGCATGGAAACTTTCTGAGGCTATTCCAAAGGGGAAGGCACACGAGTGACAGTTCATATTTATGATTCAGCCCCAAGGTAGGTTACTATTTACTTTCCTAGACTGAGTTTAGTTACATTTTATATCCAATATATTACTTGAATGATAGGTTGGACATTAGGTAGAATAAGACTTAAATCTCATTACTTGTATAATTTTTCCATTTCGGATCATAGATTAGAATTATTTCCTTTTCATCCTTAGTTTAGGACATTTTTGAGTTACTATGGTTAGGCTAGAATCCTTAGTACACTTTTAAGACGTTTCAGAGGTAGAGTAGATGCTTTTAGTTATTTTTGTAGTTATTTTCTGTTCTTTCTACCTTATTGTCGGTTGTGTGTGTAACTGTGGGCCCGAGGCCATAATGTAGATTGGACAGAGTTCTAAGTCAATTTTCTTAGCTAGAGGGTGCTTTGCCATGGTTTGCCTTATGGTGTGAATTATTCTTTGAATTTGGAACCTTGCATGCTCATATTGTAATAACATACCTAGCGGTATAGAAAAGAAAGATTTTTGAAGTTTTTTGGTTCAAACTTGAGATTCACTATGGTTATCATGATTTTCGGATTTTAAAGGAGTTATCTTGGTTTTTATTACCAATTTTGGAAAGAAAAGTAAAAGTACTACTTTTATGCCAGTTCGAGGGGCGTTCTTGGACCTTTTATCCATCTATTTTTTTGTTAATGAGTCCGATGATCGATTCTGGTCGCCCCGATGTGATATTTTGGGTTTAATTTCTATGCATATGTTGATGAGTCCAATTTTAAATTTTGGGCACCCGATGCGTTATTCCGCATTTTAATTTTTATACATTATGCATCACATCGTACTTCACTGCATTTCATTATGCTTGAGTGTACTTGGATTGTCTGTTATCTTGATTTCATTTCTGGTTTTTACCTTCTTTACTATTAGCTCAGTTAGTTCTGTTTTTGGTTTTATAACTAGATTTAGGTTGATCCATGTAGTTAGATTACTTTCCTGTAATTTATATTATATATTATCTTTCTGCTCTTGGTCGGCCTATGATGCGTACTGGGTACCCATTATTTTTTTACTCATACTACACTCTGCATGTTTTTCTGATGCAGCACCTAGTACGAGCCACCCTCATTGATCCTCATGTTGTTCGAGGCCACCTGCTATTCGGATCGTGGTGAGTTCCCAGCGTTTTGGAGACTTTTACTGCTTTCCTTTTACATTTTTGTCTCTATTTTAATATTTTGGAGTGACAGAGTTTGTGGTATAGATACTCTGTACTTTATATGTTCTTGTACTGGTGACACCAGTTCCGGGTTGGTTCTTGTGTATATTTCATCTTTTTGGTCACTTTAGAGCCATTTTTGTATGTCTATTACAGTTGGTACGTAGATATACGGTTGGCCCTGTTCTCCTTTTATTTCTCTTTCATTTATATTAAAATGCTTTATTTTGTCTTTCATGTTGTTGGGTTGGCTTGCCTACTGGGGGTTATGTAGCAGCCATCAAGACCCAATTTTGGGTCGTGACAATCAGGGTAGCTCGTACTAGGTTCTGCATTAGAAAAAGATGCAGAAGTGTAGTATGAGTACCAAAACACAGGGTACTCAGTAGGCATCATAGGCCAACCGACCTCAGAAGAAAATATATAGTATAAGAGATAGGAAAGTAAACTATCTATCGAGATCCACCTAAATCTAGTCATCCCAGGTAACCATAATCAAGTACAATCCAAGCTAAAATAAGAAGATAATAATAATAAAAGGGAAAACCCACTAAAAATGCTTACAAGAGAATGTAGTGTATCATGGAATGATATGGTGCAAAATGTAGCCAATGCAGGAAAGTAAGAACCCCAAAATGCAGTTTGCGGGTCACCTCGTAGGCTCTCCGAACCATCTCGCAGGCTGCCCTTGGGATCATTAACATATACAATAAAAGTAAAACCTAGATATGCTCTCCTCAAGCTGCCAGAAATCATACCTCAGACTCATCAACATAAAGTAAATGGAGAAAAGGTCCTGAAATGTCCCTCAGACCGAGTATAAAAAGTGGTACTTTCCTTTCTAAAATAGTAATAAAACCATGCAATTCTTTTCTGAAACCTGAAACCATAGTAAAAGTGGGAATTTCCATCTGTTAAAACAGAAAATCTCATATCTTTTTTTCAACCTGTGCCACTGTCCGTGCAAATACATGAATAAACATATGCGTGCCATCAAGGAAAATACATGTATAAATGTACATATTGTATATCAAACAGGGAAAAAGTACCCTCCAAACAAAAATGATTGACCTGGATGTCCGCCCAAATCTAAAGCTACAAAGTCAGGCCGACAGTTACATAGCATCAAGAAAATAAACCATGGGAATGTAATAATATCACAAAGTCAAAGGTAAAAGCCTACCCAATTAAAAAACCTTCCTCAAACCTATTGATAAGTCGGTAATCTACCAACTTATTGAGCCTTTACTCATGAATTATTTTTATGTTTTGATAAGATTTAGACGTTCTTATGGCCTTTATTGATGTATTTGCATGTACTTGTGATCAAAGATAGGAAACAAGGAAATGGACCCAAAAGGAGCCTAAAAGGAGTTGAAGTGTGAAGTGATCAAATAAGACAAAGGTGTTGCTGAAGGGTGTGGATCTCATGCAACACATACAGTCATTGATGCGGTCTGCACCTCCCATCACCTGAAGCTCAGAATTAGCTGATAAATTTGTTAGGGGGTGCGGCCGCTGTGCGACGTGCACAGTGCCTTCTATAAACCACACACCACTTTGCATGGAGCTCCAAAATCTAGCTGAGTCATTGGTCTACTGAATAGAGTTGTGAGATGCGCACATCAAGACATGAAAATTGCATGTCGCGCCACACAACTCCCGGAGGGCATTTTTGTCCAACTTTGTTTGACAATTTGGGAAAGTTCTAAAACCCATTTCAGGCATTGAATTGAACAATTATGAATAGTTTTTGAAATAGCTTTAATTTGGTAGCAAGTTTTCTCTCCAAGAAGAAGAAGAGGGTTTCACTCCAATTCCTTCTTCCCAACTCTTGAAATCACAATTCTTGTAAATACTGAGCTTGGATATTAAATATTTAGCTTCAATGAAAGGGAATTTGACTTACCCATTTGGTATTGTTCTTTATTCCTTTAGCATGACTAGCTAAATCTCTTGTCTAGGGATGTGTTGATAATGGGTGCTTGATAAATGGGTATGGGTGTTGCTAATTTCTATTTATAATTGCTAATTTGACATGGGTTTAGTGATTTCACCATATTTTAACTCTAAAATTGGTGGTTGCAAATATTGATTTACTCTACTTGATTGTTTTGTTTCTTGTAAAAGGATTTTACAATTTCGGATATGAAATTTCTAGTGGGTACTTTGGATTCCACTCAGATTGAGACTAGAAATAGCTCAATTCGCCATAAATACCCACTTAAAAGTCTAAGCTAGAAATGGTATGACCTACCCAAGCATATGTTGTTTGAGTATTGCTTAAACAAAGGTGTTTGAATAAAACCTGTTGTATATATGATTATTATCGAGATATTAACAACATGCCTAAAACCAATGCTATCCATGTCATTTAGCGAGAATTTATATGAATGAGCAATCACCCTAGTCGGTATTCAAGTCCTATTTGACATACATCCCTAGTAGTCCTCTCTCATTGTTTACACCCACCTTTGTTTTATTGTCTTACTTTGAATTGCAAATTGTGACACATTTCCCAATTCCCCCCTTCCTTTACTTTTATTATTTGCGAACAAACTACTCTTATTGTGAAGTCTTTTATGTACAATCGACTTGGCTAGTCACCAATTGTCTATGGGATCGACCCTGACTCCCATCGGGAATATATAAATGTCTTTTGCTCTAACGTTTATTGATACATCAATCTAGGAGAGTACACTTGAGCATTTTCAAAAATAGCTTTGTTGCCGGGGAATTAAGTTTGAATAGCCTTTTTGATTGTGAATTGAAATCACCTTGTAGAGTGTTTGTGATTTTTAATTAGTTTGTTGTTTTTGTTCATTGGTTGCAGGTAGACATTCCCCAAATACCAATGCCCAGTACCTCTCACTCCACCCATGTGCATTTGACAATGGAACCTTATTAGACCGTGAGTTGGATATTTGGAGAATCGAGAGAGCAATGGGTGCGACCTCTGCTAAAGAGATTGAGGATTGGTTGAAGAGTGGTGCACGAAGGGATAAAGAACTATCAATTTCCACCACAGTTCTTGAATACATGGAAATGAGTGCAGCATATCACAAGTTTGAAATAGTGAGTACCATTGGCATTGTTGGGGCTGTCAGATTAGTGGAAGAGGCATCTTTGCAGACCAAGAGATGGGTTCCCACGAAAGCTCCCAAAGAGTGGAGAGACATGACCATGGGAATCAAGGTTAGAATGAACAAAATAGTGGCTCTCAAATTGAAATTATGCTCGTGAGGGTGTTGGAAAAAGTAGAATCCACTGACAGAGTCATCAAGGAGCTACGATATGATCTTAGGAATCTTGCCAAAATTGTGCACTCAAACCCCATTGCTATCAAGCATCTATAAGAAAGAATGGTATGGCTCACTTCTAAATTCGAGTCTAAGCTAATCAAGGAAGATGAAGTAACGAGTGATAAGAAAGACCTAACTGACCCCGTAAAGATTGCAAGCCCAAGTATGAGAAAGCCTAAAAATAGGAGTCCTTAGGGAAATGGTGTGTCAAAAACACTAAACCATGAGAACAAGGCACCTAAGATTTGTAAACCTTTTGCCACATGTCCACCTCTTTTCCCTCAATGTTTAGTGCAGGATAAAAGGGCTGAGAATCTGAGAGACTTTGAATCTATGCTTAAGGGGATCACAATCAACGTCCCAGTGAGTAGTGCTTTTAACAGAATGCCCGATTATGCCAAATTCATGAAAGAAATGTGCACTACATGCAACTTCAAAGAATGTGGGGTTGTTCACATGTCCCCTAAAAGTAGTACAATGCTATCGGGTGACTGTGTGAATGATGAAGTGACTCAGGGTGTGTACGTTATTTGTTATGCAAATGGAGTGCACAAGTCTACAAAATTGGTGTGTGATGAAAACACATGTGTAAACCTGATGTCACCAGCCACTTTAAGAAAGTTGAAGCTTGGGAAACCTATCACCACAGACATGAAGTTTCTCACAACTGAGTGGTTGATAAAGCACCCCGTGGGGGTTAGACATAATTTTTTTGTGAAGGTGGGTCAACTTTTGTACCCTGTGGATTTTGTTGTTTTTGATTTCAAAGGGAGGTTCGAGATACCAATTGTTTTGGGGAAACCAAGTCTAAAAATAGGGCACACTTTGAGCAGAATAGACTCAGGAGAATTAAAATTTTCCATGAATGAGGAAGAGGAAACCTTTGATTTGTGTCGGTCTATGAAACTACCAAAATGGCTTTTGCAATTGGCAAGATTGAAGAAAGAGTTGGCATACACATAAAAGATGGGTTCATCGATTAAGCGTTAGAAGTGGTATTATTGAATTATGATTGTGAAATGATAGAAGAATATGACGAGATTTGTTGTGCTTTAGTGGGAATGGGTTCCTACTCTTATCCCCCAAAGAAGCTCGATCTTAACTTGAAGAATAGACAAACACCTCCCTTCAAACATTAAATCATTGAACCACCTATATTATAGCTAAACACGTTACCATCTCACTTGAAGTATGCCTATTTGGATGCTAATGAAACCTTGTCGGCTATCATCACCAACAATTTGAGTGATAAACAAGTAAAGGCATTGATCAGAGTGTTGAAGGAGCATATTTTTTCCCTGGGGTAGACTATTGCCGACATTATTAGCATACCCCCAAGGATATGCACACACAATATAAATCTCCAAGAGGAAAAAACTCCTTCTATTGAGCATCAACACAGGTTAAACCCGCCTATGAGAGAGGTGGTGAAGAAGGATATTATTAAGTGGTTAGATGCTGGGGTGGTCTTTCCTATCTTTAATAGTACCTGGGTCATTCCAGTGCAATGTACGCCAAAGAAGGGTGGAATTACTTTCATGCCAAATGAAAAATATGAGATGATAACTCTCAGACCCATGACTGGATGGAGGGTGTGTATGGACTACCAAAAATTGAACTCATAGACTAGCTAGCTGTGGTTTTTATTACTTTCGTGATGGTTATTTCGGCTACAACCAGATATCAGTAGCCCCCAAAGATCAAGAGAAGATGACTTTTACATGCCCTTACGGGACTTTTGCATTCAAAAGAATGCCCTTTGGGTTGTGCAATGCTCCGGCTACCTTCCAACGCTGCATGATGTCAATATTCTCATACATGGTTGAAGATACTATGGAGATCTTCATGGATGACATCTCGGTGGTTGGTGATGAGTTTGATGATTGTTTAGAGCACTTAGAGAAAGTGATTAAACGATGTGAGAAAACAAACTTGGTGCTGAATTAGGAAAAGTGTCATTTTCTGGTAAACAAGAGGATAGTACTGGGGCACAAAATATTTAAAAAATGGCTTGAAGTTGACCAAGCCAAAATCAAAATCATATCCAAGCCACCCCATCCGAAAACTGTAAAAGGAATAAGGAGTTTTCTAGGTCATGTCGGGTTCTATAGACACTTCATCAAGGATTTCTCGAAGGTAGATTATCCTTTGTGTAAGTTGCTTGAAAAAGAATCCAAATTCGACTTTGATAGTAGTTGCATGAATGCATTCCTCACATTGAAAGGGAAGTTAACATCAACCCCCATCATCATTGCACCAGACTCGATGAAGCCATTCGAGCTTATGTGTGATGCTAGTGGTGTAGCTTTGGGGGCTATACTTAGTCAAAAAAGGGAAACACTCTTTCACACAATCTACTATGCGAGAAAAACATTGATCACGGCTCAAACAAATTACATCGTGATGGAACAAGAGTTGTTGGCCATAGTTTTTGCCTTTGAAAAGTTCCAGGCATCTCTTTTGGGGACAAAGTTGTAGTGAACACTGACCATGTGGAAATAAGATACTTGATGACTAAGAAAGATGCCAAGCCCCGACTAATTCTTTGGGTATTACTCCTTCAAGAATTTGATCTTAAAGTAAAAGATCGGAGGGGCTGCGAGAATCAAGTTGCTGACTATTTATCAAGATTAGAAGAAGAGGGAAGGCCCGTAGGGGAACTTAAGATTAATGATTTGTTCCCCGATGAGTGCATTTTAGCTGCTTCGCATGATCTCATACCATGGTTTGTCAACTTCGCCAACTTTTTAGCAAGTGATTTGTTTGTAGATGGTTTGAATTCACACCAGATAAAGAAGTTCTTGCATGATTTACGGAAATAATTTTGGGATGAACACTACCTATTTAAGATTTGCGTTGATGGGATGATTCAGAGGTGCATCCCCGAAGTTGAGATGATGCCTATTCTTAATGCATGCCACTATTCCCCTGTTGGTGGTCACCAGGGGGGTATGTGCACGGCTTCAAAAGTGTTTCAATGTGAGTTTTATTGGCCGACACTCATTCAAGATGCCCATGATATGGTGACGGCATGTGACAAATGTCAACGTGAAGGAGGCATGTCTCGGTGCCATAAGCTCCCATTGACACCAATCCTTGAAGTGGAATTATTTGACATGTGAGGGATTGATTTCATGGGACCATTTGTAAATTCGTACGGAAATAATTTCATCCTTGTAGCTGTAGATTATGTCTTAAAGTGGGTTGAAGCTTTGGCATTGCCTAACAATAAAGGCAGAAGTGTCACAACTTTTTAAAAGAAGAACATATTCGCCCGGTTTGGCACCCCCCGTGCTATCATTAGCAATAGGGGTAAACACTTCTGCAATAAGTTGTTTAGCACTCTCCTTGAAAAGTATGGGGTCAAGCATAAAGTCGCTACTCCCTACCACCCACAAACGAGTGGACAAGTTGAGTTATCTAATAGGGAGATCAAATTTATTCTTATCAAGTCGGTAAATGTCTATCGAATGGGTTAGGCCAGGAAGTTGGACGATGCCTTATGGGCCTATCGAACTTCATACAAGACCCCAGTTAGTATGTCTTCCTATCAAATGGTCTATGGCAAGGCTTGGCATCTCCCATTAGAACTTGAGCATAAATCTATGTGGGCTCTGAAGAGGCTGAATTGATATTGGGAAAAGGCTACCCATGCTAGAGTTGAGGGCCTCAACGAGATAGATGAATTTTGATTAAGGGCATATGAGAGCGCATTAATTTATAAGGCGCTCATGAAGTGCTACAACAATCAGCAAATCTTCAAGAGGGAATTCTCCCCTGAAGATTGGGTCATTTTGTTCAACTCTAGACTCTGACTCTTTCTGGGGAAGTTGAAGTCCAAATGGTCTGGCCCTTTAAAAGTGTGTCAAGTATTTCCAAATGGTGCAATAGAACTCGAAGTTGAGAATGGTTCAACTTTCAAGGTGAATGGACATCGAGTAAACAAGTACTTAGGCATCCCTGAGGAAGTCGCACTCCTAGAAGTTATTTACCTTGACAAGCCTTGAATGGGAGGTACCATCGTCAAGCCGTGATGTTAAACCAAGCGCTTCTTCAAAGGTAAGCCAAGCATTTTTATTTCACTTTTTGTATTTTTTTTTTCTTTTTGGTATTATTTTATTTGTTGTTTTTGTGGCTTTGTAGTTAGGAGCCACACTAAATCAAGGCACGAAATCAAGAAAATAACCACGAGAGTCATTACAACTTTTATAGAGAGAGCAAAAGAGAGTTCAACTATGATTTTTTTACCTAAGATTAGTAACTAAATTCTCTGTCATTAGTACTCCCTCCGTCCCATTTTATGTGGCACCTTTTACTTTTTATTCCTTCCTAAAAATAATGTCACCTTACTATAATTAGAAAAAAATTTACTTGAAAATTCCCCTTTTAACCTTAATAAAATGATTTACAACCACAAAAATATTCAAGAATCATTTTAGACCACAAGTTTCAAAATTCTTCCTTTTTTACTTAAACACTGTGCCAAGTCAAAGGGCGCCACATAAAATGGGATGGAGGAAGTATATTATTTTTTTCACAACCAATATAATTTAACATGTAACAATATGTCATTGACAATTCTTATTATACTATGAATTTGTAATGACCCTTTCAGTCATTCTCGCGTTTTCGCCTTCTTTGTACTGTTAGAACTTGCCTGTAGCGACCCCAAGTAATTTATGGCTTGCTGGGATCGGTAGTTCAGTGCCCAGGCTATTTCCTTATTTTAGAGCTTTAAACTTAGGATATCATTGACTTCAGTCAATATTCTTAGCTATTGTAATCGAATTTCGACAGTTCTGTTAGCTCTGGAGCATGGACTTTGGTCTAGGTAGACTTTTTATCGGGATCCAGGAGCTATTCAACTTGGAATTCTCTCTCGTTTGTATTTTCAGACTAGTTGGCCTTGTATGGTTGACTTTGATTGACATTTGGAGAATACAACCTCGAGTTTAGGTTAGAGGAACCATTGGTTTTGATCTCGAGGCTTCCAAACTTGATTTAAGTCCTTAGGTTCCATTTTGGAAAGTTGGCCTAAAGGTTAATTTTTGATGCGGGGCCCACTTTTCATTAAATCAACCTCCGATAGGATTTTCATCGATTTTGTTGAGTCTGGAGTGTTCCACTCTATTAGCATATTTGGTTTGTGTGTATCGGGTTCCAATTGTGCCCAGAATATCCCGTTGAAGTTTCTTTTCTGCTGGTTTTCAGTTGTTGGTATGGCCAAAATTTGCTCATCGCGATCTCGAAGAAAGACCTTTACGATTTCAAAGGTCTAGCTTTTTTTCATCGCAATCTCGAAGGGTTCTTCGTGATAGCAATAAAGAATCCATTTGTTCATCGCGATCTTGAAGGGTTTTCTTGCGATAGCGATGAAGACCTTGTTCCTTTGGCCATCGCGATCTCGAGGCTAACCATCACAACAATAGTGAGTTAGCCAGCCTGTTCATCGTGATCTCGAGGCTTTTTATCGAGATTGCGATGAAGAAATCCCTAGTAGTATAAATATTTCTCCTCATTCGTTTCTTCTTTATTTTCATCCGTAATTCCTCCATGGTTGAAGATCTCCAAGCTCAATATTCAATGTGGAATCATCCTAAGGTGCTGGGGTGATGTATTTCTGGTCTGTGACCATTTCCCGACTTCTACTGGTAAGTTTTCTTCGTTAAGTTCCATAAATTTCTTCTTCAATTTCTCCTCTTTAAATTATTTATTCTTGGGGCTATTTTTCCCCCTTTTTATTGACACAGGGTGTTCATATATGCCTTTCCCAACCCTAGTGTGCAAGCTTCAGTCAAGTTCAGATGGTTGGTTCAGATGAGTTTAGGTAACGAGGATGGTCTTAGCAAAAGTGTTCGTCCATCGGTCGATGGTCAGTCGGGGTAAAGCTACTTCAGTTTTTGAGGATGTGCCTTGGGTTGGTATTTTTGGATGACAAAGGATAGTAAACTATAACTTAGCTTGGATAGAGTTTGAGTTTTAAAATTACTTCATTCAAAGTGGTGTACGAGCGTGAACTATATATCTCTGGTGGATTAGTTGATGGTTCTAGGGTGGCTCGAGTGTTCTATTTATTTGAAGCTTTATGACTATGATGCAAAAGGTTTCAAGTAAGAATAAAGGGTTTTTCTTGTGGATCAAAGGGTTCATGAGTTAGAGTTTTGGTTGGTGGTGATCATGGTTGTGGTATCGAGGATTCGAGTTCTGTGTGTTGAATGTTGGTTCTATGGTTTTAATGTTGTGTCAGTGCTTTCCAGTGGAGATTCTCGAGGTTTAATTCGGTTGGTAGATCTTTGGAGTTTTGGAGTTAAAGGTTTGAATCTAGCTTGGCTAGAGTGAAGTTTTGGCTTGGTTGTTTTTCTTTGGTTCCATTTTGTTGGGTGTCATCCGATTGAGGAGGCTACCCAGGTTTTCAAGAGAGTGATGCGGTCTTTTTATCCGCTGTTCTTAACTCTCTAGTGTTTCCTTCTTTCCTGACTTTTGAGAATGAAAGTCTTTTTAGTAGGGGCTGATGTAATGACCCTTCCAGTCATTCTCACATTTTCACCTTCTTTGTATTGTTAGAGCATGCTTGTAGCGGCCCCATGTCATTTATGGCTTGATGGGACCAGTAGTTTAGTGCCTGGGTCATTTGTTTAGTCTTTATGGCCGTCTCCTCATTTTAGATCTTTAAACTTGGGATATCGTTGACTTCAGTCAACATTCTTAGATATTGCGCTCTGAAT
This sequence comes from Jaltomata sinuosa, assembly GCA_003996215.1. NCBI lineage: Eukaryota > Viridiplantae > Streptophyta > Magnoliopsida > Solanales > Solanaceae > Jaltomata > Jaltomata sinuosa. The sequence goes on from QJPP01004663.1 coordinate 93,722, forward strand.
CTAATTTCGACAATTCCATTAGCTCTGGAGCGTGGACTTTATTTTGGCTAGACCATTTGTCAGGATCCTAGAGCTATTTAGTTTGGAATTGTTTCTCATTCTGTGTTTTCAGGCCCGTTGGGCTTGTATGGTTGACTTTGGTCAATATTTGGAGAAGATGGCCTCGGATGAAAATTTTGTCCGCGCTGTTAGCACTGGAATGTCGAATTTAGGCTAGAGGGAACATTGGTTTTGGTCTCGAGGATTCCAGACTTGATTTTGGTCCTTAGGTTCCATTTTGGAATAGTTGGCCTAAAGGTTGATTTTGGGCGTGGGGGCCACTTTACATTAAATCAACCTCCGATGGGATTTTTTTCAATTCCGTTGAGTCCAGAGCATCGTTTTCACTCTATCAGCATATTTGATTTGTGTGTATCGGGTTCCAATTATGCCCGAAATACCCCATTGAAGTTTCATTTCTGCTGGTTTTCGGTTGCTAGTATGACCGAAATTTTTTCATCGGGATCTCGAAGCAAAACCTTCGCGATCTCGAAAGTATGGAAGGATTCTTCACCATAACAATGAAGAACCCCTTTGTTCATCGCGATCTCGAAGGGTTTTCTCACGATAGCGATGAAGACCCTATTTTTTTTGTCATCGCGATCTCGAGGCTAACCATCGCGATAGAAATGAGTTAGCCAGCCTAGTCATCGTGATCTCAAGTCTTTTTCTCGAGATTGCGATGAAGAAATCCCTGGTAGTATAAATATTTCTCATCCTTCATTTCTTCTTCATTTCCATCCATATTTCATCCATGGTTGAAGATCTCCAAGCTCAATATTCAATGTGGAATCATCCTAGGGTGCTGGGGTGATGTATTTCTGGTCCGTGACCATTTCCTGACTTCTATTAGTAAGTTTTCTTCGTTAAATTCCATCAATTTCTCCTCTTTAAATTATTGATTCTTGGGGATGTTTTGCCCTTTTTTTATGGTCCGTTTCCGCTCAATTTTTGAGCATGTTCTCCAAGGATTGTGGGGAACACTGTGCTATTTTTCATTTCCAGCTTTGGGTTCCGGGTCCCACAGGCCTATTTGTGACTCTGATTTCGACTCGATTATGTTTATAGCATTATAGGTATCGTTGGTTTTGTTTTGACACCTAGATTATTGTGTTGATAGTATTTTCGTGATTTATAGCTTCTCGGAGAAGTTCAAGCCTAGACAACGCTATTCCCGCAGCTAGTCATCGGACGACAGGTAGGTTATGGCTTTCTCTACCTAGACTCTGTGTATATAGGCTATAACTGTAATAATTAGTATCCTTGGGTGGGTTGTTATAGGTTGGTAACCCATACCCTGTCCATTTTTCTGTCTGTTTATTTCATACGTTGATTGTAGTATTCATGTAGTATTGTTATATTAACCTTGTGGCCCCCATGGCCTTTGGATATGCCTCTGGCCCATAGACGATGGGTTATTTGGGAATGTCTGCGAGTCCCGGACATCTAGATGTTGCTTTAGGCTGGCTATCTATGTTGTAGAACTGATGGTGCCTGTGCAGGGCCGATAGGACTGTTTGTGAACAGTTGGGCTAATCTGTTTGCTTGCGAGCATATCATTCATGCAAAGGGTTTTCTGCATGTTTTACTTCTGATTTGGCTTCGGGCCTACTATAAATGGTTTTCTAAACATTGCATGGCCCCGAGGACCTTTTTTCGTCAAATTGATTATGAAAGGGTTTTGGTACTGACTTTTATGAAACCTCTTTGAATAGAGGGGATATTATGATGATTTTATCACTGTTTTTTAGATTGATACTAGGCTCGGCTGTGCTGTAGCACTAGACATGACTTTTTATGGATTTAGACTCGGATACTATCACGACCCAGACCGCCGCGAGTGGCACTCACCCAACCCTCGGATGAGCAGACCAATAGAACTCAACCCTTAGCATAGACTAACAGCTTAAAACCAGTGTGTAAGAAAATAAACTAGCGATAAATAACCAAAATCAAACCAACTATAATAAATAACCTGCGGAAAAATCCCCTATGACCTGAAACTCATCGTACCAAAATGCTACCAAATCTAGTGTACGGGGATGCAACCCCAAAATAAGCAATAGTCTAAGCCTGAAATAAGTGGGGTACAACCAATAAGAAAGAAACCAATGCAGCTCGGTCGAATAGATCACCCTGGATTTCTTGAAGTGCCAGGACTACAGGTGAGGTCGTGCGTCAACCGCCAAAAGATTTCATATACTCACAAAAGAACGCAAGTGCAGTATCAGTACACAACCACCGTGTACTAGTAGGATCATCAGCCAGTTCCAAATAAATAGTATATGAACAACCACCATGTACTGGTAGGATCATCAGCCAGTTCCAAATAAACAGCATATGAACAGTACAAAAGTCAAGTAATAGTACAGGAAACATGTAAGCAAGATAATAGGTAATTCTAGACTACAAGTCTCTCCCTAGCTTGTCCCCACATGTAATCCACTTTCACAGCTATGATCAATAATCCGCAATAAACAATAATCATACCGCATTTCATATCCATGACCCACATGGGATCCCCTCTAGACAACACCTAAGTGTCAAACATACAACCCGGTCTACACCAAGACCAACTCACAAATCAATATGATTCTAACCCGGCCTCTCAAGGACCATATGCACAATCACAAATCATAAACACAACCCGTTACACTCAGGGAACCATTAGTAAAAATGCAACAATACAATAAAGTAAACCAATACCAGGCGTGGTACCTGAGCCAACCAGTCAGTATTTCCCGTACCAGGTGTGGTACCCGAGCCAATTGTTAGTATATCCGGTACCAGGCGTGGTACCCGAGCCAACCATTAGTAATCCTATACCAGGCGTGGTACCTGATCAAATCATTTGTATACCCGTACCAGGGGTAGTACCTGAGCCAACAGAATGTCACATAAATCCACGGTCACAAACAATGAACAATCAACACTTGTAAACCAACAAGCAATAACACCTAGTTCATTTCACAAGACTGAAAACAGGACTTTTGGACATTCCTAAATCATTTCCTAAGCAATGCAAACCATACAAATACTTAGACAAAGGTACACAAACATACAATGCATACAGGAGTCAATAACCATCACCTACCTTTACAGTGTCGAAGCTTTCCCTTTTTTTTTCAAGATCCCTTGCTTGTTCTTGGTCTAGAAATAAACACATAAACATTATAGTTAATTAACTGGCCTAAATTACTCGGATTATATAAAATCCTAATCCCCAGGCCAAACCATGATCATCCTAACCCTTTCAGGGCCTTCCCGCCAACAATTCACCTAAGATTATCATTTATACCGGTACATTTAGAGAATATAAGCTTGGTGATAATTACCCATTGACTATAAAAAATACCCAAGAACTCCAGCACCCTAGAATTCCCCTTTTTTCCCAGATTCTACAATCCTAGGTTATCCCAAACCTTTTCACAAGTCCACCCCTAGAAATTCTATAGCGTAGGAAAGATATTACGGAGTTTGGGGAGTAGAATCCTTACCTTTAGGATGAAAATTTGTGAAAAACGGATGGAAATCACCAAAAATCGCCCCCTTCTTCGCCCAGAATGTTTTGAAGAAAAATTGAACTATTTTTGGGAAGTTTCTGCATTAAATCCCATCGAACTCCGCTATAGCGGTACTACCATAGTGGAGTCATCTGCTATGGCAGAGGCTGATCGACGTTGACTTCTGTTGTAGCAGTACTTTCTCCGCTATGGTGGAGGTCACTATGGTGGAGTGTCAACTGTTACGGTAGTTGACACTGGACAGAAAGTCGTAAAGTTCCTAAAATTGGTCCATTTTACAACACACTTATTTTCCTAATATCTCGGATAACTCCTTCACGTCAACCTCGATTCCGTGAGTTCTACTTACCCGAATTCAATTCTGAAAAGTCCCTCGGACTCCTTTATGTCTTAGATAAATGGAAAACAAGCTAAAATCAAGACATTTAACCCAATACTTACCCAAATTTCCCTAGAACATACCTCACTCCAAAATCGGCTGAGACTAGCCTAGCCCAGAATTTCAAACTCCCAAACTCAGAGTTTTCTCACTCTAAGAATTGGCATGAATGATTCACTCATAACGATGGACCCAGTCATTATAAAAAATACCAATTTATCCATCATTCTTCCCCGAATGATCAAACCAGAAAATATGGAAAGTAAAGAGCGAAAAGAGTAGTACTTGTATCCTCAAACAGGTGAGGGTAGTTATCCCGCATGTCCTTCTGGGTTTACCAAGTGGCTTCCTCAACTGGACGATGCTTCCATTGAACCTTTACCATACTGATCACCTTTGTCCTCAATTTTCGGACATCCCGATCAAGAATCAAAATTGGTTCCTCTTCATAGCGAAGATCCTTATCAAATAACACATCATCCCACTTGATGATGTAGTCCCCATTTCTATGGTATTGCTTCAGCATGGATACACGAAATACCGGATGGACACCCGACAAAATGGGCGGCAGTGCTAATCTGTAAGCCACTGGCCCTACGATCTCAAGAACTTCAAACGGTCCGATGAATCGAGGGCTGAGCTTGCCCTTCTTAACGAAATGCATAACTCCCTTCATTGTTGACACTTTCAACAATACCTTCTCCCCAATTTGAAATTCCATGTCCCTTACCTTGCGATCCAGATATTCCTTCTGCCTGCTTTGGGCAGCTAGAAACTTGGTTCGAATGCCTCTTACCTTTTCTTGTGCTTCTCTTACCAAGTCTATGCCCAAAGGATTTACATTGCCTTTCTCAAACCACCCTATAGGTGACCTACAAAACCTCCCATACAAGGCCTCAAACGAAGCCATGTCAATACTGGAGTGGTAGCTATTGTTGTATATAAACTCACACAATGGTAGAAACTAGTCCCAATGACCCCCTAAGTCAATCACACATGATCTCAGCATGTCCTTCAATACCTGAATCATCCTCTCTGACTGGCTATCAGTCTGAGGATGGAAGGTTGTACTAAAGGTGAGTTGATTGCCCAACTCCTCATACAACTTACCCCAAAACTAGGAGGTAAATTGTGTACCCCTGTCTGAAATAATGGACAGTGGCACCCCATGCAATCTCATAACCTCTTTCACGTAGATCTTAGCCAATTGCTGCAAATTGTAATTCACCTTGACTGGAATGAAGTGAGCTTACTTGGTCAGCCTGTCAACAATGAGACAAATAGAGTCATACTTCCCCAAAGTCTTGGAAGACCCACCACAAAATCCATGGCTATCCATTCCCACTTCCACTCTAGAATGGGTATTCTTTGAAGTAGTCTTCCAGGCCTTTGGTGTTCATACTTGACCTGCTAGCAATTATGACACTTGGATACAAAATCCTCTATGTCTTTTTTCATCCCAGGCCACCAATAAAGTTGCCTCAAATTTCTGTACACCTTGGTTATACTCGGATGAATCGAATTCCCCAAACCATGAGCCTCTGCCAACACCTTCTGAATTATGTCATCAACCCGACGAACAGAAATCCTTCCTCTAAAATTTAACACACCACCAAAATCCAATGTGGCATCCTCGGACTCTCTGGATATTTCCTTGCTCCGAAGCCTGCTCAACTGTGAATCCTGAAACTGTTTGGTTTTTATCTGCTCTATGAAAGTGGATTGGACCTCAATACTGGTCAATACCCCACCTTATTCTGAAATACCCAAGTGCATAAACTTAGATTCTAATGCCTGAATCTCCTTAGCAGTGGTCATTTGGACACCCCCAAATAAGCCAAACTCCCCATGCTAACTGTCTTCTGGCTCAATGCGTCTGCCACCACATTAACCTTACCCGGATGGTACTGAATGGTCACATCATAGACCTTTAACAACTCCATCCACCTTCTCTGCCTTAGGTTCAAGTCTTTCTGAGTGAAGACATATTGCATATTGTGATGGTCGGTGAACACCTCACACTTTACACCATAAAGATAGTGTCTCTAAATCTTGAGTGCAAACACCACCGCTGCCAACTCCAAATCGCAAGTTGGATAATTTCTCTCATGCACTTTCAACTGCCTAGAAGCATAGGCTATCACATTCCTATCTTGCATCAATAGATCACCCAAACCAAAATGTGAAGCATCACAATAAATAATAAAGTCCTTACCTTCAACCGGCAAAGACAAAATAAGAGTCGTGGTCAGAAGTGTCTTGAGCTATTGAAAGATCTCCTCACACTTTTCGGACCACACAAATGGTACATCTTTCTATGTCAGCCTTTTCAATTGAGTAGCAATAGATGCAAAATCCTTGATGAACCTACGATAGTAGCTTGCAAGTCCCACAAAACTTCTCACCTCAGTCACCGAGCTAGGACGGACCCAACTCTTGACTGCCTCAATATTTTGGGGATCTACCATTACCCCTGATTCTGACACTACATGCCCGAATAATGCAACCGAAGTCAACCAAAATTCACACTTGGGGAACTTTGCATAAAGCTTTTGACGTCTTAAAATGTCCAACACTATACGTAGATGTTCAACATGTTCCTCCCTACTCTTGGAGTAGATCAAAATATCATCAATAAAAATGATGACGAACGAATCCAAGTAAGGTTTAAACACCTCATTCATCAAAATCATGAATACTGCCAGTGCATTGGTCAACCCAAATGACATCACTAAGAACTCGTAATGTCCATATCGAGTTCGAAAAGCAGTCTTAGGAATGTCCTCATCCCTAATCTTTAACTGATGATATCCCGACCTCAAGTCAATTTTCAAAAACACAGATGCACCCTATAACTGGTCAAAAAGATCATCAACATAGGGTAAAGGGTACTTATTCCAGATGGTGACCTTTTTCAGTTGCCTGTAATCTATGCACATCCGCATACTACCATCCTTATTTTTCACAAACAAGACCGGAGCACCCCAAGGTGAAGAATTGAGACGGATAAATCCCTTATCTATGAGTTCTTGAAGCTGAGACTTAAGCTCCCTTAACTCTGCCAGAGCCATACGATAAGGAGGGATGGAAATTAGGCGAGTGCCCGGCTCCAAGTCAATATAGAAATTGATATCTCTGTCTTGCATACCAGGCAAATCCACTGGAAACACCTCTCGAAACTCTGAAATAACTAGAACTGACTCAATAGATGGGGACTACACACTATCATCCCGGATATGAGCTAAAAATGCTAGACACCCCATCCCCACTAGCTTTCGAACTCGAACAAATGATATCACCTTGACTAGCTTGGCCCTGTACACTCCATCCCACTCTAGCCTATCCTTACTCAGAATTTCTAGAGCCACAGACTTGGTGTTACAATTCAACATAGCATGATAAGGGGATAACATGGTCATGCCCAAAATGATATCGAAGTCTACCATATCCAGAATTACCAAGTCTACCACAGTATGCAACCCCATAAACATAATAGAACAATTAAGATAAACATGAGTCACAATCACCGACTCTCCAACCGAGGTAGAAACATGGATAGGGGAATCAAGGATATCGCAAGTCAAATCCAGACTCATAGCAAATTTCGCAGACACATATAAATATGTAGAACCTGGGTCAAAAAGTACTGAAGCCATGCTATCACAAACAAGAATAGTACATGTGATCACTGTGTCTGATGCCTCAGCCTCAAACCTTCTTGAAATCACATAACAGTAAGCCCGATCATCAATCCGGGCAACTTCCTTGGCTGGCTGTGCCACACCCCTACCCACACCATCGTTCCCTCTGTCTCCCCGGCCACTCTAAAAGTTACCTTTCCCACCCTGTCGATGACCTCTAGCATGACCACCTCTACCTGGCAGGACCATATCCTTAGACTACTGCTGAACCTGATTACCAGTCTGCCTGTGAGGGTACTTTCTCTTAAAGTGGCCCAGATCATCAGAATAGAAGCAACCACAATCAAGTGCATGCCTGCTGGCAGATGTGTAATAGGCTCCCTGTCCTCTAGGAGCTGAAAATTGTTGATTAGCTCCTGGATGACCACCTGTAGTAGCTGGCAGAGCTAACTGAATAGGACGGGCTGAGTATATCTTCTGATTCTGGCCCCTGGAGTATGAACCACGGTAATTTCCCTCATTATGGGGCTTCTTGGCCAACACTTTATCCTGTTCTTCTTGCTTGACTCCCTCAAGTTTCTTTACATAATCTGCCACTTCATTGAGGCCTTTCCCTGATAAATTCATGTGCACAGATAATACCTGAAGCTCAGTATTCAAACCTTTCACAAACAATCAAACCCGCTACTCCTCGGAACCCAACAACTATTTAGAAAAATGAGACAAAGTGTGAAACTTAGCCTTATAAGCAGAGACCGACATGCTACCCTGTTCCAAATTCAAGAACTTATCCTTTTTCCTATATCTCAGAGTACAGTGTACATACTTCTCTAAGAAGAGAGCGTGAAACTGCTTCCAAGTCAGTGGGGGGAAAACAGATGATCGACATTCCACATGGGATCTCCACCACTGCTTGGCATCACCCTGCAGCTAAAATGTGATGTACTCCACCCCATGCTGTTGCACAATGCCCAGCTTGTGCAGCCTGTCATAGCAATCCAATTTGAACTCATAAGCATCTTCCCTATCAGTACCCTGAAACATGGGAGGTTTCATCTTTAGAAACTTGGTTAGTATCTCATGTTCACTTCTTGTCATTACTGGGCCTAGAATTGGCCTGAAGAAATCATCGGTTCCTGAAATTGCATCCATCTTAGGAGCCGTAGTGACTATTGGATGAGTGCCCAGAGCCTCATTTGCAACACTCACGGGGGTGGTTCCGGCACCAACCAATCAACTCAAGAAGTTCCAAGCCTGCTGAAATGTTTCGGGTGTCATAAAGGGAAGGCCTGCACCTCCAGCTCGTGCTGCCTCCACTTGTGCCCCATTATCCTCCACAACAACTTCCACATCTTCTACAACCTGTTCCTGAGGTGGGGGAGGGGTTTCTAATTGCGCTCCTGCAGCAGCTTGAGCTCCACCCTTGGCGGGTGTGGCTCTACCTCGACCTCTACCCATGCCCCTGCCTCTACCTCTGACAGTCAGGCCCGCCGGTAGGACTGTTGCTCTAATTCCGTTGTTTCTTGTGTTAACCATCTATGGATAGAAGAGTGAACGAAGTCAGCTACTAATTTGTCTCACCAGATACTAATTGGAATGAAGTATAGCACGAAGAAAGAAAGAAGAAATAGTTTTTCCTAGAGTCCCATAGCCTCTCAAAGAAAAGTACAGACGTCTCTGCACCATTTCGCAAGACTCTACTCGATCTATTTTGGTATGACAAGATCAATGAACCTAGGGCTCTGATACCATGTTTGTCATGACCCAGACCTCTGCGAGTGACACCCACACAACCCCCGGATGAGCAGACCAATAGAACACAACCCTTAGCATAGCCTAAGAGCTTAAAAGTAGTGTGCAAGAAAATAAACTAGCGTTAATTAATCAAAATCAAACCAACTATAATAAATAACCTGCGGAAAAATCCCCTAGTACCTGAAAGTCATCATACCAAAATTCTACCAAATCTAGAGTATGGGGATGCAACCTAAAAATAAGCAATAGTCTAAGCCCGAAACAAGTGGGCTACAACCAATAAGAAAGAAACCAAGGCAGCTCGATCGAATAGCTCACCCTTGATGTCTTCAAGTGTCAGGCCTATATGCGAGGTTGTACGTCAACCGTTGGAAGATTTCATGTACTCACAAAACAACACAAGTGCAGTATCAATACACAACCACCGTGTACTAGTCAGATCATCTGACAATTCCAAATAAATAGTATATGAACAGTACAAAATTCTAGTAATAGTACAGGAAACATGTAAACAAGCCAACAGGTAATTCTAGACTACAAGTCTCTCCCTAGCTTGTCCCCACATGTAATCCACTTTCACAGCTATAAACAATAATTATACCTCATTTCATATCCCGAACCCACCATGGATCCCCTTTAGACAACACCTAAGTGTCAAACATACAACTCGGTCTACACCAAGACCAACTCACAAATCAATATGATGCTAACCCGGCCTCTCAAGAACCATATGCACAATCACAAATCATAAACACAACCCGGTCCACTCAGGGAATCATTAGTAAAAATGAAACAATATAATAAAGTTAACTTATACCAGGTGTGGTACCCGAGCCAACCAATCAGTATTTCATATACCAAGCGTGGTACCTGAGCCAATCGTTAGTGTATCCCGTACCAGGCATGGTACCCAAGCCAACCGTTAGTATATCCCATACCAGGCATGGTACCCAAGCCAACCATTAGTATACCCATACCAGGCATGGTACCAGAGCTAACCGAATATCACATAAATCCACAGTCACAAATAATTAACAATCAACACTTGTAAACCAACAAACAATAATACCTAGTTTATTTCACAAGACTAAAATCGGACTTTCGAACATTTCTAAATCATTCCCCAAGCAATGCAAACCATACAAATACTTAGACAAAGGTACACAACCATACAATGCATACAGGAATAAATAACCATCACCTACCTCGAATAATCAAGCTCTACAGTGCCGGAGCTTTCCCTTCTTTTTCAGGATCCCTTGCTTGTTCTTGTTTTAGAAACAAACACATAAACACTATAGTTAATTAACTGGCCTAAATTACCCGGATTATATAAAATCCTAATCCCCAGGCCAAACCATGATCATCCCAACCCTTTTTGGGCCTTTCCTCCATTAATACACCTAAGATTATCATTTATACCAATACATTTAAGGAATTTAAGCTTGGTGATCATTACCCATTAACTATAAACAATACCCAAGAACTCTAGCACCCTAAAATTCCCCTTTTTCCCCGGATTCTATAATCCTAGGTTATCCCAAACTTTTTCCCAAGTCCACCCCTAGCAATTCTATAGCGTAGGAAAGATATTCCGTAGTTTGGGGAGTAGAATGCTTACCTTTAGGACAAAAAATGGTGAAAACGGATGGAAATCACCCAAAATCGCCCCCTTCTTCTCCCATAATATTTTGAATAAAAAATTAACTATTTTGGGGAAGTTTCTGCATTAAATCCCGTCACCTCTGCTATAGCGGTCTACTCTTCTATAGGAGTACCGCCGTAGCAGAGTTGTCCACTATGTCGGAGGGTGGCCGATGTTGACTTCCGCTGTAGCAGTATTTTCTCCGCTACGACGAAGGCCACTATGGCAGAGTGTCAACCACTACAATGGTTGACATGAGATAGAAAGTCATAAAGTCCCCAAAATTGGTCCATTTTATAACACACTTATTTTTTCGACGTCCCCGAACAACCCCTTCACGTCAACCTCGATTTTGGGAGTTCTACTTACCCGAATTTGATTCTAAAAAGTTCCCCAGATTCCTTTATGTCTTAGCTAAATATAAAATTAGCTCAAATCAATATATTTAACCCAATAATTAACCGAATTGCCCTAGACCATACCTCACTCCAAAACTGGCTGAGACTAGCCTAGTCTAGAATTTTAAACTCCCAAACCCAGAGTTTTCTCACTCTATGAATTGGCATGAATGGTTCACCCGTAATGATGACCCAGTCGTTAAAGATACGTATCGGTCTCCCTATTTAGGAATTTTTAGACTTGACTACTACTTTGGGCACCCTCTTATAAGGGTTATTGAGATCACTACTACTATTTTAGACCCAGTTTGATTCTGGGCATGTATTACGAGATTCTGATTATTGATCTATATCTGGTCACACTCAGAATAGTTGTAATTTGAGATTCATGGTTTTTAGTATGTGGTGTATGAGTAGACCTCCATGGACCCTGTCGTTCCTGGATCAGTGGCTATGGGCCAACGCAGTGTGCTAAGAGAAGGGGTATACGATTGAGTTGAGGTATACGGGTGAGCCATCCATGGATCCGGCCTTGATTGGGCCTTTTGAGGTATTGGAGGGGGTAACATATGACACTTTTATCATACCAGATTCATCACATCATCATCATGCATAATATATTCCGATTCCACCCTTATTTGTTGTGTGATAGGTGTACGCTCCGGTTGTATGGCAGTCAGAGGGTTTATTTTCACTTGATTGTGTTCCTCGATTGTATGGGCAGCTGTTGGAACTATAGGTAGATTATATTACTTCTCTCATCTTTTAGAGCTTGTTGTGGCCTTCGTTACATGTTGGTTTAGTGGGTTCTAGCTTGTTGAGGCTCTGATTGTTGGATTCTTTGGTTATTGAGGGGCTAGTGGATCTTTTATTATTCAGGCACTTTTTATGTGGCCTTCTGAGCGGTTGTGGGTTATCGAATGTTAGTCCTTATCGTGATTTTGAGTAGTAGCTTTTGGTTCTTTGTGGCTTAGTTAATCCACCTTAGAGTTGCACTTGTGAGATTGATTTTGCGTATTCCTATCTTGAATTTGGGTTTGTAGTATGTTTTCGTTCAATTTATTGCTTCTAGCTTGAGTATGTGAATTGATTCACTACTTTCCCATGTTAACTTGAGGTTACTAGTATACCACCCTTCTCTTTAAACACTCTCTTTATATATATTGTTGTTGCAAGGATTCCAGGTGCGTTCTTCTTGCCTTCACCTATGTTTCTGCGTTATGTATATCTTTTGTGCTGGTTTGTATGGTCATAACTCTTGGTTGACTATTCTCCGCATGTGCTTTTCTCTATTGCTTCGGTGAGTGTGTTCTTGCTATCTGCTACTTACTGTTTTTATATCATATATGCGCTCAGTCAGTCGATGATGCCTACTGCATACCCGTTTCTATGCAATTGGTTCTCATACTACACTTCTGCATCTTTCTAGTGCAAATATTAGTGTGAGATTTCATTGTTGATCGCATGGAAACTCATGCAACTTTGGATATTCGAGACTAGGGTGAGCGCCTGACGACCGGGGCTTGACCACATCTCATCTTTTGTACCGTTACTCTTTGTATATTCGGAGATAGTTGTGTATCTTATTTTGTTACTTCTAGCATTTGTATTTTATTAGATGCTTCTGTACTATTGATACCAAGTCTTGAGGTTGGTGTAGTTCCTTGTTTATATATATATTTTAGGTTATTTGCTTCCGCGTTATCTTTATCTTATATATGCTTTCTCTTATTTCTGCTTTTGTGCGTATTGGTTAGGTAGTAGCCCATTACTAACCGTTCAGGGCTATGAGAATTGGTTCACCTACTGGAAGGTTGTAGGTGCCATCATGACTTGAGAAATCGATTCGTGATAGATGTAATGTTTTACCATCAAAATGTATATGTAATTAATTCGTAAATAATTAATTGTGTTAATAATTTTTATATAGATCACACATTTTTTTTGGATTAGTGTGATGGAGTAGAACTAAATATGTGGGTTGCACGTGTGTCCCATATAAACTTTTAAAGATCCATTAAAATGATGAAAATTCTATGAAAACATGAGTAAAGGGTAGTAAAAGTAAAGAAAAAAAAATTTAAATGCAAAAAAAGTTTTAGAAATTATTTCAAAATTTAATATGATTTTTTTAGATCTCATTCACCTTATTAATATTTTAATAATATATATTTGTAACTGTTTAGTATATATTAATTATTTAAAACTTAATATTATATAATGCATTTCCCCTATTAATGTTTTAACTATGTATAATTCATTTGAAAACTTCTAAAGATTTATTGTGTAGGAGGTGAAGAGGTATAACATGCTAGAAGGTATTTTTTTCATGTAATATGTATTTATTATAGGAATTATTTAGTATTTAATATGATTTCATTCAAATTCAATTATAAATTACTTGCAAAAGAATGGGGATGATGCTTCCCTTTTAAAAAAAAAGCATCAATCAAAAGGACAGTCGATGTAATAATCATCCCTCTTTCATGAAGGATTCAGGAAAAGGTTGCATCCTCGAATAAAAATAAAATTAATCTTTGTAAATACCAGTGAACTAGAGCTAATCATATTCTTAAATGTATCATTTAATCATTTAATGTGATTAAACACTCGCAACATGAAAAAAAGCGATAAAAAAGACACATATATTCCAATATGGGTTGAGAGAGAGAGTCATCTAATAAGTCAATGATAGAGACAAAAAGAAGAAAGACAAAAGTTTTATGGTTACCGACGCAAATAAATTTTGGCGATATGTTCCCGACGATGATTCCCGCGATAGAGATTTCCAATCAAAAAAGAGATCTACTTTGTTTTGTCATAGGAAAATGTTCTGAATAGAGAATTAACCGATGTTTTAATTGAACTGAGATGGAAATATAAAGAGATATAAAAGATTCACTTTTATATTTAGAGCAAAAGAGAGTTCAACTACGATTTTCATACCTAAGATTAGTAAGTAAATTCTCTGTCAGAGTATAATATTTGATGCAAAACCAATATAATTTACCATGATATAATATATCACTTAAAATTCTTATTTAGATTACGAATTAATGCTTTCTCATCGGAATATATATATATATATATATATATATGTAGCTAATTCATAAATAATTGATTGTGTTAATAATTTTTATATATATCACATTTCTTTTTGGATTAGTGTGGTGAGGTTGAATTGGACACGTGGATTTCACGTGTGTCCCATATAAACTTTTAAAGATCCATTAAAATGAAAAATTCTATGAAAATGTGTATGTAATGAGTAATAAAAGTAAAGAAAAGTATTTTAAATGCGAAAAAAGTAATAGAAATTATTTGATTACCATTTAATATGATTTCTTTAGATCTCATTCACCCTATTAATATTTTAATTATGTATAGTTGGAACTTTTTGGTATAGTAATTATTTAAACTGTAATATTACTCAATGCATTCACCCTATCAATATTTTAAATATGTATCATTCATTTGAAAACTTCTAAAGATTTGTAGTGTAGGAGGTGAAGAGGTATAACATGCTAGAAGGTATTTTTCATGTAATAAGTATTTATTATAGGTGTTATTTAGTATTTAATATGATTTCATTCAAATTCAATTATAAATTACTTTCAAAAGAATGGGGATGATGCCTCTCTTTAAAAAAATGTGTCAAACAAAAGGACAGTCGGTGCAATAGTCATCCCTCTTTCACGCAGGATTCAGAAAAAGGACGTATCCTCGAACAAACATAAAATTAATCCCTAAAAATAACAGTGAACCAGAGCTAATCATATTCTAAAACCTAACATTAACCATTCTATGTGATTAAACACTAACAACACAAAAATAAAATATAAAACGATAAAGAAGACACATATATTTCAATATGGGTTGAGAGAGAGAGAGAGAGTCATCTAATCAGTCAATGATAGAGACAAAAAGTAGAAAGACAAAAGTTTTATGCTTACCAATACAAATGATGTTTGGCGATGTGTTCGCAACGATGATTCCCACGATAGAGATTTCCAATCGGAAAAAGAGATCTACTTTATTTTGTTATCGAAAAATATTCTGAATAGAGAGCTAGCCGAAGTTTCAATTGTATAGAGAAGGAAATATAAAGATATGTAAATAATGCACGTTTATATAGAGAGCAAAAGAGAGTTCAACTATGATTTTCTTACCTAAGATAAATAAGTAAATACTCTGTCACAATATAAATTTTTTTGCACAACCAATATAATTAAACATGTAATAATATGTCATTGAAAATTCTTATTATACTACGAATTAATGTTTTCCCATCGGAATATATATGTAATTAATTCGTAAATAATTTATTGTGTTAATAATTTTTATATAGATCACACATTTTTTTGGATTAGTGTGGTGTAGTAGAACTGAACACGTGGGTTGCACGTGTGTCCCATGTAAACTTTTACAGATTCATTAAAATAATTAAAATTCTATGAAAGCGTGTGTAATGAGTAGTAAAAGTAAAGAAAAAAATTAGAAATTATTTAATTAGAATTTAATATATTTTTTGTAGATCTCATTCAAATTATTATTATTTCAATTATATATATTTGTAATTATTTAGTATATATTAATTAGTTAAAATTTAATATTATTTAATGCATTTACCCTATTAATATTTTACTATGTATAATTCATTCAGAAACTTCTAAAGATTTGTTGTGTAGGAGGTGAAGAGGTATAACATGCTAGAAGGTATTTTTTTCATGTAATATGTATTTATTATAGGCATTATTTAGTATTTAATATGATTTCATTCAAATTCAATTATAAATTACTTGCAAAAGAATGGGGATGATGCTTCCCTTTTAAAAAAAAGCGTCAATCAAAAGGACAGTCGATGTAATAATCATCCCTCTTTCATGCAGGATTCAGGAAAAGGTTGCATCATCGAACAAAAATAAAATTAATCTTTGAAAATACCAGTGAACCAGAGCTAATCGTATTCTTAAATGTACCATTTAATCATTTAATGTGATTAAACACTCACAACATGAAAAAAAGCGATAAAAAAGACACATATATTCCAATATGGGTTGAGAGAGAGAGTCATCTAATAAGTCAATGATAGAGACAAAAAGAAGAAAGACAAAAGTTTTATGCTTACCGACGCAAATAAAGTTTGGCGATATGTTCCCGACGATAATTCCCACGATAGAGATTTCCAATCAAAAAAGAGATCTACTTTGTTTTGTCATAGGAAAATGTTCTGAATAGAGAGTTAACCGAAGTTTTAATTGAATTGAGATGGAAATATAAAGAGATATAAAAGATTCACTTTTATATTTAGAGAAAAAGAGAGTTCAACTACGATTTTCATACCTAAGATTAGTAAGTAAATTCTCTGTCAGAGTATAATATTTGATGCAAAACCAATATAATTTACCATGATATAATATATCACTTAAAATTCTTATTTAGATTACGAATTAATGCTTTCTCATCGGAATATATATATATATATATATATATATATATATATATATATATATATATATGTGTGTGTGTGTGTGTGTGTGTGTGTGTGTGTGTGTGTGTAGCTAATTCATAAATAATTGATTGTGTTAATAATTTTTATATATATCACATTTCTTTTTGGATTAGTGTGGTGAGGTAGAATTGGACACGTGGATTTCACGTGTGTCCCATATAAACTTTTAAAGATCCATTAAAATGAAAAATTCTATGAAAATGTGTATGTAATGAGTAATAAAAGTAAAGAAAAGTATTTTAAATGCGAAAAAAGTAATAGAAATTATTTGATTACCATTTAATATGATTTCTTTAGATCTCATTCACCCTATTAATATTTTAATTATGTATAGTTGGAACTTTTTGGTATAGTAATTATTTAAACTGTAATATTACTCAATGCATTCACCCTATCAATATTTTAAATATGTATCATTCATTTGAAAACTTCTAAAGATTTGTAGTGTAGGAGGTGAAGAGGTATAACATGCTAGAAGGTATTTTTCATGTAATAAGTATTTATTATAGGTGTTATTTAGTATTTAATATGATTTCATTCAAATTCAATTATAAATTACTTTCAAAAGAATGGGGATGATGCTTCTCTTTAAAAAAAATGTGTCAAACAAAAGGACAGTCGGTGCAATAGTCATCCCTCTTTCACGCAGGATTCAGGAAAAGGACGTATCCTCGAACAAACATAAAATTAATCCCTAAAAATACCAGTGAACCAGAGCTAATCATATTCTAAAACGTACCATTAACCATTCTATGTGATTAAACACTCACAACACAAAAATAAAATATAAAACGATAAAGAAGACACATATATTTCAATATGGGTTGAGAGAGAGAGAGAGAGAGTCATCTAATCATTCAATGATAGAGACAAAAAGTAGAAAGACAAAAGTTTTATGCTTACCAATACAAATGATGTTTGGCGATGTGTTCGCAACGATGATTCCCACGATAGAGATTTCCAATCGGAAAAAGAGATCTACTTTATTTTGTTATCGAAAAATATTCTGAATAGAGAGCTAGCCGAAGTTTCAATTGTATAGAGAAGGAAATATAAAGATATGTAAATAATGCACGTTTATATAGAGAGCAAAAGAGAGTTCAACTATGTCTTTCTTACCTAAGATAAATAAGTAAATACTCTGTCACAATATAATTTTTTTTGCATAACCAATATAATTTAACATGTAATAATATGTCATTGAAAATTCTTATTAAACTACGAATTAATGTTTTCCCATCAGAATATATATGTAATTAATTCGTAAATAATTGATTGTGTTAATAATTTTTATATAGATCACACATTTTTTTGGATTAGTGTGGTGTAGTAGAACTGAACACGTGGGTTGCACGTGTGTCCCATGTAAACTTTTAAAGATTCATTAAAATAATTAAAATTCTATGAAAGCGTGTGTAATGAAAAGTAAAAGTAAATAAAAAAATTAGAAATTATTTAATTAGAATTTAATATATTTTTTGTAGATCTCATTCAAATTTTTATTATTTCAATTATATATATTTGTAATTATTTAGTTCATATTAATTATTTAAAATTTAATATTATTTAATGCATTTACCCTATTAATATTTTACTATGTATAATTCATTCGGAAACTTCTAAAGATTTGTTGTGTAGGAGGTGAAGAGGTATAACATGCTAGAAGGTATTTTTTTCATGTAATATGTATTTATTATAGGCATTATTTAGTATTTAATATGATTTCATTCAAATTCAATTATAAATTACTTGCAAAAGAATGGGGATGATGCTTCCCTTTTAAAAAAAAGCGTCAATCAAAAGGACAGTCGATGTAATAATCATCCCTCTTTCATGCAGGATTCAGGAAAAGGTTGCATCCTCGAAAAAAAATAAAATTAATCTTTGAAAATACCAGTGAACCAGAGCTAATCATATTCTTAAATGTACCATTTAATCATTTAATGTGATTAAACACTCACAACATGAAAAAAAGCGATAAAAAAGACACATATATTCCAATATGGGTTGAGAGAGAGAGTCATCTAATATGTCAATGATAGAGACAAAAAGAAGAAAGACAAAAGTTTTATGCTTACCGACGCAAATAAAGTTTGGCGATATGTTCCCGACGATGATTCCCACGATAGAGATTTCCAATCAAAAAAGAGATCTACTTTGTTTTGTCATAGGAAAATGTAATGACCCTTCCGGTCATTTCCACGTTTAAGTTTTGAAGTCAAGCAAATCGACAAAAGATATCGTAAGACCTTTAACAAATTTTCTGCACTTTGGGTCAACTGTATCAGGGCTTTCTCTCAATATATAAAGAGTTAGAAGTCCCCCAAAATACCAAATCGAAGGTTTACGAGTCTAGTTTCCAACACACAAAACCTTACGTCCAACCGATCTCGGAGTAAAGAGTTATGACTGTTTTACCGCGGACTGTCTAGCAGAAAACGGGTTGCGAACCGGGTCGCGAATCGGGTCGGGTTAAACTCGATTTAAGCCTCAATTTCACGTTTTAAAACGCCATTTCAGTTCCGAAACAGTGATAAAATATAAGGGAGGATCCCGAGAGAATTCTTAAGTGTCGAAATCGTGTGTTGGCGAATTACGAGCCTAAACTTAAGAATTTTATTAGCCTCGTGCGTGTATTTAAAAATACGTTATTTAAAAGTTGAATTTGGTAAAAATTATATTATTATTGCCTTTTCAAAATATTTAAAAGGTTTATGAAAAATATATTTGATACGATATAAGTGTAGACGTATTTATTTTATAAAGTTTTTATACTCCGTAATATTTTAACGGAGATAGTAAATTTAGTTATGTTAAAATTTATTATTATAATATAGTAGGTTTTATTGAAAATGATTTTCTATCAATTATAGTATATTTAAAATATTATATTTATTTTACCACGAATTTTATTCAATACCCGAATACGTACGTAGCGGGGACTCACCTATCATTAATTGGATAAGGGGAGATGTGGTGTTGACACACACCCCCCCACGTGGAAACCAATTGAGGGTGTAGGCAATTGCTGCCACTTATTATGTAATATATTCTATATATATACACTTCTGCAAACATAAGTTGCAATTGGGGATGAAAGTTATACATATACCTTCTGTAATCAATATATCTACGCACGCCAACCGTGAAGGAAATGTTAGTGAAAAATATATTTTGGTGTTATATTTAATCGCCAAAAGAAATTCAATTATCTACGTCGAGTTATTCAAGCCCGAGATCGAGTTTGATTTCGTGTTGGGGATTTTTCGGAGAGGTTCAAGCTTGTCGTCGGACGACAGGTAGGTTACGGTTTAATTTCTCTAGACTCCGCATATATAGAATAAAATTGTATTAATGGATATCCTTGGGTTGGTTTATTAGGTTGGTACCACAGACCTTGACCGCTTTATTCATGTCTGCCTATTTTTATTCCTCCGTTGCTTGTAGTATTTGCGGATATATTTTATTTACCCTTGTGGTACTGCGAGGCCTTGTTGACTCTGGAACATAAAAGGTGGGATTTTTGGGAATGTCCGCGAGTCACGGACATAGAATTATCCTTCTAGGCTGGTTATGCTTGCTGAGTAGCTGTGGGCCTGTGCAGGGTCGATAGGTTGATTGTGAGCTGCGGGGCAACTATTGTGTGTGATCATACCATTTCCATGCATATAAAGAGGTTTTATCCATGTTTTACTGTGGTTTTGGCTTCGGGCCTACTGGCACTGTTTTCTAAACCTTGCATGGCCCGGGGGGCCCGTTTTTTATGGAAATGATTTGGAAATGGTTGATTTCACTTGTGGAGATTTTTTGGCAAGAAAGTAAAATTATGTTTAAAATCATCAGTTTTATGATTATCGCTAGACTCGGCAGGGCCGGGGTGCTAGTTGAGTTTTCTTGTTACTTGAGATGATTTTTAGCCTCGGTCGGACCGAGCACCTGAGATGACATTTTACTGTTTAGACCCGGCTACGCCCGGGCACCCTTGGAGGGGTTTTTGAGATATTTTCCTACTATTTTTAGTCCTAGACAGGGTCTGGGCATGCATATTTGAGACTGGGTCTCTATCTTGATATCGAGACTGGGTCTCTATCTTGATACATGTTCTGATACTGAGTTTTAGTATGGGGTCTGGGACCTCCATGGACCTTGCCATCCGGGCCAGGGGGCTACGGGCTGCGTGTGCCGAAAGAGGGGTATACGGTGGAGTAGAGGTATACGGGCAGAGTCCTTCCATGGAACCTACCTGCTGGGCCGGATCGGCGCCGGAAGAGGTACATACAGAGATACTATGGCACTTGAGATCTTCATGCATCATATCATTCATGGTTCGAGGTTCCACCTTGTTTGCTGTTTGCTGATTGTACGCTCCGGTAGTATGGGATGCCGGAGGGTTTGTTTTCACTTGTTTGTGTTCCTCGGTTGTATGGGCGGCCGGGGGACTGTAGGTAGACTTTTGCTTTTACTTACAGAATTGTTCGCTATTATGGATAACAGTGTGAGATGGTATTGATTAGTTGAGTTTCGGATCAATGTCTCTGAGCATGCCTATTATTACTCCTTTCT
>QJPP01004664.1:0-16023 GCA_003996215.1 Jaltomata sinuosa
CAGCAGGTTAGGTTCCATAGAAGGACTCTGCCCGTATACCTCTACTCCACCGTATACCCCTCCTCCGGCACACACAGCCCGTAGCCCCTGGCCCGAATAGCAAGGTCCATGGAGGTCCCAGAACCCATACTAAAACTCAGTATCAGAACATGTATCAAGATAGAGACCCAGTCTCGATATCAAGATAGAGACCCAGTCTCGAATATGCATGCCCAGACCCTGTCCAGGACTAAAAATAGTAGGAAAATATCTCAAAACCCCCTCCAAGGGTGCCGGGGCATAGCCGGGTCTAAACAGTAAAAAGTCATTTCAGGTGCTCGGTCCAACCGAGGCTAAAAAATCATCTCAAGTAACAAGAAAACTCAACTAGCACCCCGGCCCTGCCGAGTCTAGCGATAATCATAAAACTGATGATTTTAAACATAATTTACTTTCTTGCCCAAAAACCTCCACAAGTGAAATCAACCATTTCCAAATCATTTCCATCAAAAACGGCCCCCCGGGCCATGCAAGGTTTAGAAAATAGTGCCAGTAGGCCCGAAGCCAAACCACAGTAAAACATGGATAAAACCTCTTTATATGCATGGAAATGGTATGACCACACACAATAGCTGCCCCGCAGCTCACAATCAACCTATCGACCCTGCACAGGCCCACAGCTACTCAGCAAGCATAACCAGCCTAAAAGGATAATTCTATGCCCGGGACTCGCGGACATCCCAAAAATCCCCACCTTCCTACTGTTCCAGAGTCAAAACCAAGGCCTCACAGGACCACAAGGGTAAATAAACTATACCGGCAAATACTACATAAACAACGGAGGAACAAAAAGTAGGCCGGTCATGAATACAAGCGATCCGAGTCTGTGGTACCAACCTAATAAACCAACCCAAGGATGCCCATTAATACAATTTTATTTTATATATGCGGAGTCTAGGGATTTAATAAATTTTATTTTATATATGCGGAGTCTAGGGAAAATAAACCGTAACCTACCTGTCGTCCGACGACAAGCTGCTGGAACAACGATGTCCAAGCTCGAACCACTCCAAGAAAATCCAAAACTAAATCGGAATCGGAATCGGATTTGGGATGGAACAACTTGACGTAGATAATTGATTATCAAATATTGCAATGAAAATCCTTTGTTTCGTTAATGAGAATGTACAGAAACATAACTTGAACAATTGTTAGTAGAAGAATGAGTAGAAAAGTTAGGCAGCAACTTAAATCATTTGAAATTAATTTCAAATGATTTAAGCGATTAGGTTACTTAACATTAAGGTTTGTTAGGCAGCCTACCACCTTAGTTGATTTCCACGTGGGGGGGTGTGTGTCAACACCACACTTCCCCTTATCCAATTAATGATAGGTGGATTCCCGCCACGTACGTATTCGGGTATTGAATAAATTCGTGGTAAAATAAATATAATATTTTAAATATACCATAATTTATAGAAAATTATTTCAAACAAAACCTATTATATTATAATAACAATTTTCAACATAATTGAATTTACTATCACCGTTAAAATGTTACGGTGTATAAAAACCTTATAAAATAAATACATATACAATTATAACGTATCAAATATATTTTTCATAAACCTTTAAAATATTTTGAAAAGGCAATAATAATATAATTTTTACCAAATTCAACTTTTAAATAACGTATTTTCAAATACACGCACGAGGCTAATAAAATTCTTAAGTTTAGGCTCGTAATTCGCCAACGCACGATTTTGATACTCAAGAATTCTCTCGGGATCCTCCCTTATGTTTTATAACTGTTTTGGAACTGAAATGGCATTTTAAAACGTGACGTCGAGGCTTAAATCACGTTTAACCCGACCCGGTTCGCGACCCGGTTCGCAACCCGTTTTCTGCCAGACAGTCCGCGGTAAAACAGTCATAACTCTTTACTCCGAGATCAGTTGGACGTGAGGTTTTGTGCGTTGGAAACTAGACTCGTAGACCTTCGATTTGGTATTTCGGGGGACTTCTAACTCTTTATATATTGAGAGAAAAACCCTGAGACATTTGACCCAAAGTTCAGAAAATTTGTTAAAGGTCTTACGATATCTTTTGTCGATTTGCTTGACTTCAAAACTTAAACGTGGAAATGACCGGAAGGGTCATTACAAATCCCAAGTTCCTACTAGTAATTTTACATCAGAAACCATGAAATCCTTTCTCAAGCAATCACATAGTCAAGTAATGAAAATTAATGTTTGCAACCACCAATTTTAGGATTAAAACTTGGTGAAATTACTAGACTCATGTCAATTAAGCAATTATAAGCAAGAATAAATATCACCCACACCCATTTGTTAAGAACCCATCATCAATACACCCCTAGACAAGATAAATTAGCCACTCATAGCAACAGAGAAAGAGATACCAGCTGGGTAATTCAAAATCTCCTCCATTAGAGCTAAATCTCAAGTTCTAGATTCAATTTGAGCACACAAGTGTTAACCAAGAGAATTAGATTGAAACCCTCTTCTAAATGGAGGTGAAAAACCTAGTCTCCAAGCAAAAAGTTTGAATTTATTTACAATTGTGCATAAATATGCCTTTTATAGTTTCCCAAAATGTCACAAAAGATTAGGACAAAATTGCCCTTCGAGAGGTGTACGGCGCGACATGCGGTTTGCACGTTGTGATGTACGCATCGCACACTGGCTTCAAGTGAACCAGTGACTTCAGCTATCTTTGGGAGCTCTATCCGAAAGGGGTGCAGTTCAGACCTTGAGATGTGCGCATCGTACAATGACCGCACCCCTTAAAAGAATCTTCAAGACTTTTGCAGCTTTGTGCGGAGGAGGTACGGTTTGCACCTTGGCTTGTGCGTGTCGCACGACCACCGCACCTTCAGTCAGAATCTTCAGCTTTTCCAAATACTTCACACTTCACTCCTTTTGAGCTCTTTTTGGGTCCATTTTCTTATTTATCATCATCTATAGAAATTACCTGCATAGACATCAATAAAGACCATAAGAACCTCTAAATCTATTCAAAACATAGCAATAATTCATTGATATAGGCTCAATAAGTTGGTAGATTACCGACTTATCAATCCCCCAAACTTGAACTATTGCTTTTCCTCAAGCAAGATACTCACAAGGTAAGAAATGAATTATGCTCTAGGCTCAATCAAGGCACAAAAGACTAATCTACACTAAAAATTAAGAAAAAGAATAAACGAAAGACTTCAAACAAATGACTCAACTACTATGCTCATCTCAATTTGGACCACCACAAATTCAAGGCAATTGATCAATTTAAAACCTTTTCCAAAAGGACATTATTTCTCATTCAAAATCAAGGGAATTTTTTCCATTCAAAACAAGATATTTAAGCTTCTTAAGTCATTGGCATGGACTATCAAGGTTTGCCTCGAGATTCACCACACAACTTGTCTCATTAATTCCCCTCAATTGAAATAGAGACTCTATGTTTCAATTCGAGTGCATGATGCCACTCACCATAAGAGAGAATCTCACTCACAATCATTCAATTCACAAAACACGGGATTATAGGAGAACCAAGAAGACTCTCACTCTCTCAAGGAAGTTCAAGTGCATGCGTCGAACTATAGGCTTGCCCTTTATGTATATCGCCACTAATTTAGGGTAGCCAAGCTCGAAATCACCAAGGACTTGCGGGTTGCGATATTGGCTAGGGCTAAGGTGAGGATATCATTTGGTTCAAGTGACTACACCTCCCTAATGCTCTTTGTTCTCATTTTGAACACCGCTCACATTTTTCTATCTCAACCACTACTAAAAATAACTCAAAAAGGGATGGATAGGAAAGCGACGGACAACGTCGCTCCTAAAAAGCGACGAAAAAAGCGACGTTGTTCGTTGCTTTTCTAAATTTTTTTAATTTATAATTATTTTTTTACAAAAGCGACGGACAACGTCTCTTTGTCCATCGCTTTTTTTGGCAGATTTTTGTGCCAAAATTATTTACAATTACTTAATTTTTATTTTTTATTATAAGCAACGGATAGCATCGCAATTATTTAAAAAAATTAAAAAATCATTTTAAAGAAAGCGACGCTGTCCATCTCTTTTTTTAAAATTTAATTTATATAACAAAAAATAGAAAATTGATGGACAAAAGCGATGTCCGTCGCTTTTTAAAAAATAAAGTGACCCAGATCGGGTCACTCCTTCATTTTCTTCTTCTCTCTTCTCTTCTCTCTTCTCCACACCTCCACACACCTCCACACCTCCACAGCTCCACACCTCCACACCTACCGTCGATACCATTGCTGTCGCCGCTACCACCGCCTCCACGCTGCCTCCTTCCTCCTCCATCATTAATTTTTGGGTTAGGGCTTATTTAAAATTCAAGGTTAGATTTTTTTACTTTTTTTTCAATAACATTGCATTTATTTTAGGTTATTGTTAGATTAAGAACATTGTTAATTGTTATGTAGATTAGAACTTGAATTATTAGTATTTAAAATTTTAAGTTAGGGTTTATTTGATATTTTTTGTTATTATTAGCAAGTTTGTTAGTTTTGAATTTTTAAATTAGTTTTTGTCATTTATTTTAAGTTAGTGTTAGATTATGAACATTGCTAGTTGTGAATCTTGAATAATGGTTATGAATATTTTATAATTCATATAATTGAATTTGTGAACTTGAATTAGGGTCTTGAATTAAGTTCTTGAATTAGTTTTTGAATTAGTTTTCAAGTTTAGGTTGTTGAATTAGGTTCTTGAATTTGATAGTGAAGTTGGAAATTTTGAATTAAGTTATATTGTGTGATTATAATCTTGAATTAGTTTTTAACATTAGGTTGTTGAATTAGGATCTTGAATTTGATAGTGAAGTTGAAAATTTTGTATTAGTTTATATTGTTTGGTTATAATCTTGAATTAGTTTTTTACATTAGGTTGTTGAATTAAGTTCTTGAATTTGATAGTGAAGTTGGAAATTTTGAATTAGTTTATATTATTGAGTTATAATCTCAAATTAGTTTTCAACTTTAGGTTGTTGAATTAGGTTCTTGAATTTGATAGTGAAGTCAAATTTTTTAAATTAGTTTATATTATTGAGTTATAATCTTGAATTAGTTTTTAACTTTAGGTTGTTGAATTAGGTTCTTGAATTTGATAGTGAAGTTGGAAATTTTGAATTAGTTTATATTGTTTGGTTATAATCTTGAATTAGTTTTCAACTTAGGTTGTTGAATTAGGTTCTTGAATTTGATAGTGAAGTTGGAAATTTTGAATTAATTTATATTATTGGGTTATAATCTTGATTTAGTTTTCAAATTTAGGTTGTTGAATTAGGATCTTGAATTTGATAGTGAAGTTGGAAATTTTGTATTACTTTATATTGTTGGGTTATAATCTTGAATTAGTTTTCAACTTTTGGTTGTTGAATTAGGTTCTTGAATTTCATAGTGAAGTTAAATTTTTTGAATTAGTTTATATTTTTGAGTTATAATCTTGAATTAGTTTTTAACTTTAGGTTTTTGATTTAGATTCTTGAATTTGATAGTGAAGTTGGAAATTTTGAATTAGTTTATAATGTTGGATTATAATCTTGAATTATTTTTCAACTTAGATTTTTGAATTAGGTTCTTGAATTTGATAGTGAAGTTGAAAATTTTGAATTAGTTTATATTGTTGGGTTTTAATCTTGAATTAGTTTTCAACTTTAGGTTGTTGAATTAGGTTCTTGAATTTGATAGTGAAGTTGGAAATATTGAATTAGTTTATATTGTTGGGTTATAATCTTGAATTAGTTTTCAATTTTTGTCTGTTGAATTAGGTTTTTGAATTTGATAGTGAAGTTAAAATTTTTGTATTAGTTTATATTGTTGGGTTATAATCTTGAATTAGTTTTCAACTTTAGGTTGTTGAATTAGGTTCTTGAATTTGATAGTGAAGTTGGAAATTTTGTATTAGTTTATATTGTTGAGTTATAATCTTGAATTAGTTTTCAACTTTAGGTTGTTGAATTAGGTTCTTGAATTTGATAGTGAAGTTGGAAATTTTGAATTAGTTTATATTGTTTAATTATAATCTTGAATTATTTTTCAACTTAAGGTTGTTGAATTAGGTTCTTGAATTTGACAGTGAAGTTGGAAATTTTGAATTAGTTTATATTGTTGAGTTATAATCTTGAATTAGTTTTCAACTTTAGATTATTGAATTAGGTTCTTGAATTTGATAGTGAAGTTTGAAATTTTGAATTAGTTTATATTGTTGGGTTATAATCTTGAATTAGTTTTCAACTTAGGTTGTTGAATTAGGTTCTTGAATTTGATAGTAAAGTTGGAAGTTTTAAATTAGTTTATATTGTTGGGTTATAATCTTGAATTAGTTTTCAACTTTAGGTTGTTGAATTAAGTTCTTGAATTTTTTCAACTTTAGAATTAGTGAATTTGATAGTGAAGAAAATATTGAGTTAGTTTATATTGTTTGGTTACAATCTTGAATTAGTTTTCAACTTTAGGTTGTTGAATTAGGTTTTTGAATTTGATAGTGAAGTTGAAAATTTTGTATTAGTTTATATTGTTGGGTTATAATCTTGAATTAGTTTTCAACTTTAGGTTGTTGAATTAGGTTCTTGAATTTGATAGTGAAGTTGAAAATTTTGTATTAGTTTATATTGTTGAGTTATAATCTTGAATTACTTTTCAACTTTAGGTTGTTGAATTAGGTTCTTGAATTTGATAGTGAAGTTGGAAATTTTGAATTAGTTTATATTGTTTAGTTATAATCTTGAATTATTTTTCAACTTAAGGTTGTTGAATTAGGTTCTTGAATTCTTGAATTAGTTTTCAACTTAGGTTGTTGAATTAGGTTCTTGAATTTGATAGTGAAGTTTGAAATTTTGAATTAGTTTATATTGTTGAGTTATAATCTTGAATTAGTTTTCAACTTTAGGTTATTGAATTAGGTTCTTGAATTTGATAGTGAAGTTTGAAATTTTGAATTAGTTTATATTGTTGGGTTATAATCTTGAATTAGTTTTCAACTTTAGGTTGTTGAATTAGGTTCTTGAATTTGATAGTAAAGTTGGAAGTTTTAAATTAGTTTATATTGTTGGGTTATAATCTTGAATTAGTTTTCAACTTTAGGTTGTTGAATTAAGGTTTTTGAAGTTTGAGTTAGTGACAGTTAGAAAAATTTTGTATTAAGTTTATTAGTTGTTGGGTTATAATCTTGAATTAGTTTTCAACTTTAGGTTGTTGAATTAGGTTCTTGAATTTGATAGTGAAGTTGGAAATTTTTTATTAGTTTATATTGTTGAGTTATAATCTTGAATTACTTTTCAACTTTAGGTTGTTGAATTAAGTTCTTGAATTTGATAGTGAAGTTGGAAATATTGAGTTAGTTTATATTGTTTGGTTACAATCTTGAATTAGTTTTCAACTTTAGGTTGTTGAATTAGGTTTTTGAATTTGATAGTGAAGTTGAAAATTTTGTATTAGTTTATATTGTTGGGTTATAATCTTGAATTAGTTTTGAACTTTAGGTTGTTGAATTAGGTTCTTGAATTTGATAGTGAAGTTGGAAATTTTGTATTAGTTTATATTGTTGAGTTATAATCTTGAATTAGTTTTCAACTTTAGGTTGTTGAATTAGGTTCTTGAATTTGATAGTGAAGTTGGAAATTTTGAATTAGTTTATATTGTTTAATTATAATCTTGAATTATTTTTCAACTTAAGGTTGTTGAATTAGGTTCTTGAATTTGACAGTGAAGTTGGAAATTTTGAATTAGTTTATATTGTTGAGTTATAATCTTGAATTAGTTTTCAACTTTAGATTATTGAATTAGGTTCTTGAATTTGATAGTGAAGTTTGAAATTTTGAATTAGTTTATATTGTTGGGTTATAATCTTGAATTAGTTTTCAACTTAGGTTGTTCAATTAGGTTCTTGAATTTGATAGTGAAGTTGGAAGTTTTAAATTAGTTTATATTGTTGGGTTATAATCTGAATTAGTTTTCAACTTTAGGTTGTTGAATTAAGTTCTTGAATTTGATAGTGAAGTTGGAAATATTGAGTTAGTTTATATTGTTTGGTTACAATCTTGAATTAGTTTTCAACTTTAGGTTGTTGAATTAGGTTTTTGAATTTGATAGTGAAGTTGAAAATTTTGTATTAGTTTATATTGTTGGGTTATAATCTTTAATTAGTTTTCAACTTTAGATTGTTGAATTAGGTTTTTGAATTTGATAGTGAAGTTGGAAATTTTGAATTAGTTTATAGTTGAGTTATAATCTTGAATTAGTTTTCAACTTTAGGTTGTTGAATTAGGTTCTTGTATTTGATAGTGAAGTTGGAAATTTTGAATTAGTTTATATTGTTGAGTTATAAATATAATCTTGAAACAGTTTTTAACTTTAGGTTCTTGAATTTGATAGTGAAGTTGGAAATTTTGAATTAGTTTATATTGTTGAGTTATAAATATAATTTTGAATTAGTTTTCAACTTTAGGTTGTTGAATTAGGTTCTTGAATTTGATAGTGGAAGTTGGAAATTAATTTGTATTAGTTTATATTGCTGGGTTATAATCTTGAATTTGTTTTCAACTTTAGGTTGTTGAATTAGGTTCTTGAATTTGATAGTGAAGCTGTAAATTTTTAATTAGTTTATATTGTTGAGTTATATTATTAAATTAGTTTTCTCTTTAGGTCGCATAACTTATGCCTTGGCAGATTCTGAGAGACAATGGAAGGAGAAAGATAAAGATATGTGCAAGATTGTCGAGACTCTCAAAGAACTGCTTAGATTAACTTTCTTTTAGTTTGCATTAGCTTTTTGACACTTTATTTATAATTTTGTACTTCTTTTATGTTTTGAAACACTTTGCAGGTCCTTTGGGTGGATGTTTTATGTATTTAATGAATATTTTACTTCATATTTAGTTTCTTGTTGATGTTGTAGTTGCTTTATGAATGTTGTGGAATCAATTAGTGCTTATTTGGGCTGTATTTGAGTTAATTTTGTAAATGGCAAGTGGTGCATATTGAAAATGCAGATTTTTGCAGTTGAAAAAAATGCAGAAAAGCGACGGACAGTGTCTCTTTTGTCCGTCGCTTTTCTGGAGTTTTTTTAAAAAATTCCCAGAAAAAGCGACGTTGTCCGTCGCTTTTCTTCTATTTTTTTTAAAAAATACCCAGAAAAAGTGATGGATAGCATCGATTTTCTGGATAAATCTTACCAGGAAAAGCGACGCTATCCGTCGCTTTGTTCTTCAAGTTCAAGGACAAAGCAACGGGTAACATCGCTTTTCTGGAAAAAATAAAAATAAAAAAATCCATCGCTTTTGGAAAAGTGACAGGTTATTTTCCCCCGGGAGTGACGCCGTCGCTTTTGGCCAAAAAAGCGACGGCCAGCGTCTCTTTTTAGCCTTTTTTTAGTAGTGAACTTCACCTTATTTCTCCCTCTCACAGCCCAAGATTCCTCCATTTTACTCATGATCATTCAAACTCCTTATACCGCCTTCACTTGGTAGCACCTATTTTTGCTTTTCAATTTGCTCATTGGCTTGATCTTTTGGAGAAATTTTCAATTCAAAATTAAGGTGCTACTTTGGACTTGAAGTGCACTTCTTTTCTTCTCCTCATTTGATCACATGCACCCCTAAACTTAGGCATTTGCCTATGTTATCTTTCGCTTCCCCCCAAACTTAGGCTTTTAGCCTACATTTCATTTTTAATCAATTAGGGAGGATGAATGCCAAAATAGAGGTTTCAAAAAGGTAAAGGTGTTACAAGATGCCAAAGAACGGTCATAAGCTCAAAAGGGGTTCAGTAGGATATGATGTCGTGGGAAGTCATTTGGGTGAAGTAGCTGTCAGAAAGGGCCTAAGGTCATCTTCCAAGCTCAGTCACACTAGAATTTTGCCTTGAATCACATTAGGGGCAAGTTCTAGATGACACTTATGCACAAGAATCAAGGTAAAGCCTCACCACTCAAGGCATCATGCCACAAGACCTCTTTCATTAGTCTCACAATCAATTGGGGTAAATGATTTTTGATAAGCTATTCCAAGTTCATTACACACTCGTTCGTGAGTCAATCAAGCCAAAGTAAGAGTGTGCAAGTCATCACAAGAGAATGCTTCATTTCCCTTCTTCATTTTATTTTCAAATAATTTGCCACGAGAAATTTTTTTGTGGGCCCATTTCAAGACAAGCAACTACAGACTCAATTCTAAATTAAAACTTGGCATTTTCCCTTAAGAAAGTCGCCTCTCAATCTATCATAGGGAAACACCAACCCGGTTCGACACAAAAACAAAACAAAAGAAAAAGAAAATAATCAAAACTCTTGCTCCTTGGGAAAGAACCGTGGTATTAAGAAAACCCTCAGAGTTTATTTATAAACTACTATTAACAAGGCGATATCTAAGCACCCCTTAACAGAAACGTAGCATTCTCCCCAATGATATTAGCTAGAGAAGGTAGAACACTCCCTGAGGCAGTTGTGCGAAATGCACTATGGGTGGTGCGGCCGCATCTCAGTAGCGCAATCAAAATGGCCAATTTAAAGTTCAATCTACTTGTTTCTTGTGCACATGCTATGTGACCCATACTTTGAGGTATGCGAAACACCCAAGCGATCGCATAGTGGTGTGATATTATGGTAAAAATTGCCAGGCTTCTGCTACAAGGTGTGAACTTAGTGTATGACGCGCACAACTTCTCATGCGATCGCACACTAGTCACACTGTAATGACCCTTCCGGTCATTTCCACGTTTAAGTTTGAAGTCAAGCAAATCGGCAAAAGATATCGTAAGACCTTTAACAATTTTCTGAACTTTGGGTCAAATGTGTCGGGGCTTTTCTCCCAATATATAAAGAGTTAGAAGTCCCCCGAAATACCAAATCGAAGGTCTACGAGTCTAGTTTCCAACGCACAAAACCGCACGTCCAACTAATCTCGGAGCAGAGAGTTATGACTGTTTTACCGCGGACTGTCTGGCAGAAAACGGGTTACGAACCGGGTCGCGAATCGGGTCGGGTTTAACCCGATTTAAGCTCCAATTTTACGTTTTAAAATGCCATTTCAGTTCCGAAACAGTGATAAAATATAAGGGAGGATCCCGAGAGAATTCTTGAATATCAAAATCGTGCGTAGGCGAATTACGAGCCTAAACTTAAGAACTTTATTAGTATCGTGCGTGTATTTGAAATATTTATTTAAAAGTTTAATTTGGTAAAAATTATATTATTATACCCTTTGAAAAATATATTTGATACGATATAAGTGTTTACGTATTTATTTTATAAAGTTTTTATACTCCGTAATATTTTAACGGAGATAGTAAATTAGTTATGTTTAAATTTATTATTATAATATAGTAGGTTTTATTGGAAATGATTTTCTATTAATTATGGTATATTTAAAATATTATATTTATTTTACCACGAATTTATGCAATACCCGAATATATACCTAACGGAGGGAAATTGGTTGCCACCTCCACCCCCACGTGTAAGTGGAAGGTGAAGGCAGCACGTGTACACTTGGGCAGTGGCAGCATATGAGGAGTGCATGCTTATATTAGTGTAAAGTGAGCTGTGGACTTTGCAAAGTTGATATACATATATGTATATCACTTTTGCACACAATAACGTACACTATTCAATACCTTCACGTGAGAGGGTGTTGTGGGGAAAATATATTTGGTAAAGTAAATCAATTATTTACGTCAAGTTATTCCGTCCCAAATCTGATTCCGATTCCGATTTAGTTTTGGATTTTCTCGGAGTGGTTCGAGCTTGGACATCGTTGTTCCAGCAGCTTGTCGTCGGACGACAGGTAGGTTACGGTTTAATTTCCCTAGACTCCGCATATATAGAATAAAATTGTATTAATAGGCATCCTTGGGTTGGTTTATTAGGTTGGTACCACAGACCTTGACCGCTTTATTCATGTCCGCTATTTTTATTCCTCCGTTGCTTGTAGTATTTGGCGATATATTTTATTTATTTACCCTTGCGGTCCTGTGAGGGCCTTATTGACTCTGGAACATAGACGGTGGGATTTTGGGAATGTCCGCGATGTCCCGGGCATAGAATTATCCTTCGAGGCTGGTTATGCTTGCTGAGTAGCTGTGGGCCTGTGCAGGGTCGGTAGGTTGATTGTAAGCTGTTGGGCAGCTATTGTTGTGTGTGAGCATATCATTTCCATGCATATAAAGAGGTTTTATCGATGTTTTACAGTGGTTTTGGCTTTGGGCCTACTGACACTGTTTTCTAAACCTTGCATGGCCCGGGGGGCCGTTTTTGATGGGAATGATTTGGAAATGGTTGATTTCACTTGTGGTTTAAAATCATCAGTTTTACTATTATCACTAGACTCGGCAGGGCCGTAGTACTAGATGAGTTTTCTTACTACTTGAGATGATTTTTAGCTTCGGTTGGACCGAGCACATGAGATGACTTTTTACTGTTTAGACCCGGCGACGCCCGGGCACCCTTGGAGGGCTTTTTCAGATATTTTCCTACTATTTTTAGTCCTGGACAGGGTCTGGGCATGCATATTTGAGACTGGTTCTATATCTTGATATTGAGACTGGGACTCTATCTTGATACATGTTCTGATACTGAGATATGGTAGGGGGTCGAGGACCTCCATGGACCTTGCTATCCGGGCCAGGGGCTACGAGCTGCGTGTGCCGGAAGAGGGGTATACGGGGGAGTAGAGGTATACGGGCAGAGACCTTCCATGGAACCTACCTGCTGGGCCGGATCGGCGCCGGAGGAGGTACATACAGAGATACTATGGCACCTGAGATCTGCATGCATCATATCATTCATGGTTCGAGGTTCCACCCTTGTTTGCTGTTTGCTGATTGTACGCTCCGGTAGTATGGGATGCCGGAGGGTTTGTTTTCACTTGTTTGTGTTCCTCGGTTGTATGGGCGGCCGGGGGACTGTAGGTAGACTTTTGCTTTTTACTTATAGAATGATTCTCTATTATGGATAAGTATGAGATTGGTACTGTTAGGGTGTTAGTTTCTGGATTTGAGGTTGATATGATTAGTTGAGTATTGATTCATGTCTTGAGCATGCCTATTATTATTCTTTCTCTCTTCTTCTTACACTTGAGGTTACCGGTATACCGTCCATTCCGTAAACTTATTTTGTATACACTGTTGTTGCCAGGATCCCAGGTGCGTTGTTTCTTACTTTCACCTGTGCCTTTGGTGTGTATATTCTGCTTACTAGCCTCATCTGTGGTTCTGTTGATTTCCCTCTGGGCTAGTTTCCTGTGTACCTTTCGTTGATTTCTGTGACCGATTGCTTCTATTCTGTCTATTACTGCTCTTTTATCTTATATGTGCCCAGTCGGCCTATGATACCTACTGGGTACCTTATGCTTCGCATTTGGTGCTCACCCCTACCCCCTGCATCTTTGGGTGCAGATCCTAGCGTGGGCCATCGCCGTTAGATCGTTGTGATTCGTGCTTGGAGATCTGTCGGGGACTACTTCAGGCTGAGGGTGAGCTCTTGCGATCGGAGCTTAGCTTTAGTTTATTCTTTTGCTGCATTGTACCTATTCCATTCAGAGACATCTGTATATGAAGTTTTGGTTTAACTTGTACTCCATGTATGTAGTTTGGCTCTGTACTGTGATACCAGGTCTTGGGGTTTGGTTTAGTTTTCCGCATTTGTATATATTTACATTCATATTATCTATTTTTATTCGTCTTGTTCTCTTATTGTTAGATAGTAGCCCATTACTAGCTGTTCTGGGCTACAGGGATTGGTTCACCTACCGGGGGTTGTAGGTGCCATCATGACCGGGAAATCGGGTCGTGACAACTTGGTATCAGAGCTTTAGGTTCATCGGTGTCATCGGTATGGGAGCCAATGTCTAGTAGAGTCCTACGGATCGGGGCGGAGACGTCCGTACTCAATCTTTGGGAGGCTACAGTGGCATTTTAGGAAATTTGACTCTTTCATTGCCTCTGTGTCGTGCGTATAGCCCTTGAAGTTTCTGGAAATCTCATTTATTCTACTTCATTCTTCCGCAGATGGTTCGTACGAGATCATCGGCAGCACGCGAGGATGAGCCTCCTACACCAGCTAGGGGTCGAGGACGCCCTCGAACAGTGGCACCTGCTAGAGCTGCTAGCGTGGAGATAGAGCCTGAGCAGCATGTGGCTCAGGGGGCAGCCCAGGTACCACCAGCTCCAGCGCCAGCTCCAGTACCAGCTCCAGTGCCCACTTCTGTGCCAGCTCCACCCACAGCTCCGTCTCCAGATCTTCGGGGATTACTAATTGGCAGCTTTTGGGTGTGATTGGGAGAGCGCCTTCGAAGGTAGCGCAGACATCTGCTCAGGGGGCAGCCCTGGGTGCACAGAGCTTAGGAGCGCAGTCGACTACTATGGCTCCCCGTGCGGAGGTCATTCCGGTTCCATCTGTTGCACAGCCTCTTGCTCCTCGCCCAGTTATGACAGAGACAGAGCAGAAGGCGTTGGGCAGATTTTTTGAGGTTAGCACCCCCGCGATTTGCGGGTACTTCTGGACAGGATCCACATGATTTTATTACCACCTGTGAGGAGATGTTGCATCATCTGGGTTTGTTGGAGACTCACGGGGTTGGTTATACTACCTACCAGTTGGAGGGCCCAGCGAAGTGATGGTGGAGGGCTCAGGTTGCTTGTACACCACTGTTGTCATCTCCTTTGACCTGGTCTGAGTTTTATGATGGCTTTTATGGCCAAGTTCCTACCCCAGAGTGATCGGCGAGCGTCGCAGGGAAGCAGTTTACTCACCTTTGTGCAGGGAATCTACTGACTATCTCAGAGTATGAGACCTCGTTTCATCAGCTAGCACCGTCCTTGGAGGCTATCGACATTCCTACTGAGACCGCTGATGGATCGTAGATTTGTATGGGGTTTGAGGCCAGAGATCAAGGCACGCCTCAGCTGAGATATTGATTGCCAGTGGTGCCGTCATTCCAAGGCCATTGTGGACTATCGCTCGCACTGGGGAGGACTTACAGCGACATGATCAGGGGCCCAGAGATAAGAGGCCTCGATATCAGGGTGTCTATAGTGGTTCCAGATATGGTGGTAGAGGTCCTGGCCAGTGGAGCCGGAGTTATCAGCCACAGCAGTACCAGGGTCAGTCCAGCCGTCCGGTTCAGTCTTCCCTTCATACTTTTGGTAGTACCCAGTTCGAGCAGGGTCAGGGCAGCCATCAGGGCTATAGCGGTCAGTCTTCGAGGGGTACAATTTCTGGGGCATCAGGTCGTGGTGGTCATTCAGGATTTGCGGGTTCATCTCGACAGAGTAGGCCGTTAGGGGCTTGTTTTACTTGTGGTGCGATGGGTCATTTTGCTAAAGATTGCCCTCAGCAGGGTACAGTTCAGTTAGCCGAGCCTTTACGGGCAGTTCAGCCCCTGCTAGAGGGGGTGGTCGTCAGATTAGAGGTGGTGCGCCACGCGGTAGAGCAGGTGGTAGAGATGGCGGTCGGCGCAGGTGACGGTCGTACGTCCAGTTTTAACGCGGTCCTAGGAAGACCAGAGGCAGAGGCCTCAGATGCTGTGATACAGGTACGATTTCTGTGTGCCATCGCCTGCTATGGCCTTTATTTGACCCTGGATCCACTTGTTCATATGTATCTGCCTACTTTGTGCCGTGTTTGGGGTTGGCTAGTGAGCCATTATCTGTTCCTGTTTCTGTTTTGACCCCAGTAGGAGATTCTTTAGTAGTGGATCGGATTGTGAGATCCTGTATGTTATCTATTGGTGATTCAGAGACTTGGGGTGACTTGATGATTCTTGATATGCTAGATTTTGATGTGATACTGGCCATGGACTGGTTATCCCCTCACCGTGTGGTTTTGGATTGTTATGCCAAGACCATTACCATAGTTGTGCCCGGTGTATCCCCGGTTGTGTGGCAGAGTTCTGTTAGCCATGCACCATCTGGGATCCAATCTCTTGTCTTCGGAGCTAGGAGTTGATTTCCCGTGGGTGTTTAGCTTATCTAGCAATGTCCGAGATTGTTAGCTGCGCACC
>QJPP01004665.1:0-132531 GCA_003996215.1 Jaltomata sinuosa
GGATGTATCCCCATCACACGTGTGGTTTTGGATTGTTATGCCAAGACCATTACCATAGCCGTGCCCGGTGTATCCCCGATTGTGTGGCAGGGTTCTGTTAGCCATGCACCATCTGGGATCATCTCTTATCTTCGAGCTAGGAAGTTGATTTCCCGTGGGTGTTTAGCTTATCTAGCATATGTCCGAGATGTTAGTGCTGACCCTACTTCTCCTGAGTCCATTCCTGTAGTTAGAGACTTCCTCGATGTGTTTCCTACCGACCTGCCAAGCCTTCCACCTGAGAGAGATATTGATTTTGTTAATGAGTTAGAGCCGGGCACTAGGACCATTTCTATTTCTCCTTACCGTATGGCTCCTACTGAGTTGAGGGATCTTAAGGAGCAGCTCCAGGATCTGTTAGCTAAAGGGTTTATTAGACCTAGTGTGTCACCGTGGGGTGCTCCTGTTCTCTTCGTGAAGAAGAAGGATGGGTCGATGCGCATGTGTATTGATTATCGGCAGCTGAATAGGGTGACAGTGAAGAATAGGTATCCGATGCCGAGGATTGATGATTTGTTTGACCAGCTTCAGGGTTCAGTCGTGTTTTCGAAGATTGATTTGAGGTCCGGCTACCATCAGTTGAGGATTAGGGCAGAGGACATCCCTAAGACAGCATTCAGGACACGTTATGGCCATTATGAGTTCCTGGTGATGTCTTTTGGGTTGACTAATGCCCCTGCAGCCTTTATGAACTTGATGCAAACGGTTCTTGGCCCGTATTTGGACTCATTTGTGATAGTTTTTATAGACGACATCTTGGCGTACTCGCGTAGTAGAGATGAGCAGGGGCAGCACTTGAGGGTTATACTCCAGACTTTGAGAGATCATCGGCTTTATGCCAAGTTCTCGAAGTGCGAGTTTTGACTTGAGTCAGTTGCATTCCTAGGGCACGTGGTGTCTAAGGATGGGGTTAGGGTTGATCCGGGAAAGATTTCAGCGGTTTGTGAGTGGCCTAGACTTACTACTGTTACTGTGGTCTGCAGCTTTATTGGGTTAGCAGGTTACTACCGATGGTTCGTTGAGGGATTTTCTTCCATAGCAGCACCCCTGACTAGGCTGACTAGGAAGGACGTCCCATTTCAATGGTCGGACCAGTGTGAGGATAGCTTCCAGAGGCGTAAGGCCTTATTGACTTCAGCTCCAGTTTTGACTTTGCCGGTTGAGGGTCAGAGCTTCTCCATGTATTGTGATGCTTCTGGGGTTGGTCTTGGTTGTGTGTTGATGCAGCAGGGTCGAGTAAAAGCATATGCGTCGACGCAGCTAAAGGTCCCCGAGCGCAACTACCCCACTCATGACTTAGAGTTGGCGGCGGTAGTTTTCGCGCTCAAGATCTGGAGGCATTACCTATATGGAGTTCACTATGAGATCTTCACCGATCACCGTAGTCTTCAGTATATCACGAGTCAGCGAGAGTTGAACTCGAGACAAAGGAGATGGGTCGAGTTACTGAAGGACTATGACTTCACTATTCTGTATCATCCGGGCAAGGCAAATATGGTAGCGGATGCCTTGAGTCGGAAGGCAGTGAGTATGGGTAGCCTAGCTTCTCTTTTAGTTTCAGAGCGACCATTGGCCTTGGACATCCAGTACTTGGCTAACCGTCTGGTTAGGCTTGACTTGTCGGATCCCAGCAGAGTTCTCGCCAGTATTGAGGTTCGTTCTACTTTGATTGATCAGATTCAGGGCCGTCAGTTTGAGGATCAGCAGTTGTGTGACCTTCGTGATCGGGTTGTTCAGGCTGAGACTAGCCAGGATACTCTAGATTCAGATGGGGTTCTGAGGTTTGATAGTCGCCTTTGTGTTCCGAGGATTAGTGATTTGATTCAGTTGATACTTCATGAGGCACATTGTACTAGATACTCCATTCACCTTGGCACAGCAAAGATGTATAGAGACTTGAGAAAGCTTTACTGGTGGAGTGGTATGAAGCGGGATATAGCAGAGTTCATGTCTCGGTGCTTGAACTGTCAGCAGGTTAAGTTCGAGCACATGAGACCTGGTGGTTTGATGCAGCGACTTCCCATTCCGAAGTGGAAGTGGGAAGGGATCACTATGGACTTCGTTGTTGGTTTGCCTAGTACTTCTCATGGGTTTGATTCCATATGGGTGATTGTTGATAGGGTGACTAAGTCAGCACATTTCTTGCCGGTTCAGACTTCTTATGGCGCAGAGAGGTTAGGCTAGATCTACCTTCGTGAGATTGTTCGGTTGCACGGGGTCCCAGCTTCTATCATTTCAGACCGCGGCACTCAGTTCACATCTCGGTTCTGGAGGGCTATTCAGCGAGATTTAGGTACAGAGGTTCATCTTAGTACCGCTTTCCACCTTCAGACAGATGGCCAGTCTGAGAGGACCATTCTGATTCTGGAGGACATGATTCGGGCCTATATTCTTGACTTTGGAGGTTCTTGGGATCAGTTTGTTCCCTTGGCAGAGATTGCTTATAATAACAGCTTTCATTCGAGTATCGGCATGGCATCTTTTGAGGCTTTGTATGGCAGGCGTTGCAGATCACCGGTAGGTTGGTTTGATGATTTTTGTTCTAGGCCACAGAGCACAGATTTGCTTCGAGATTCCTTAGATCGAGTTTGAGTGATTCAGGATAGACTTCGGGCAGCTCAGAGCAGGCAGAAGAGTTATGCTGATCTTCGGCTTCGTGCCTTGGAGTTTAGTGTCGGTGACTTGGTGTTTCTCCGTGTATCGCCCATGAAGGGCGTGATGAGAATTGGTAGGCGGGGCAAGCTTAGCCCCAGGTACATTGGGCCGTTTGAGATTCTTCAGAGGGTTGGTAGCGTTGCCTATCAGTTAGCCTTGCCTCCGATGTTTTCAGCTATACATCTTGTATTGCATGTGTTGATGTTGCGTCGGTATGTCTCAGATGAGTCTCATGTGTTACAGTGGGATTCAGTTCAGTTGGGTGAGGGTTTAGCCTTTGTTGAGGATCCGGCAGCTATTTTGGCCAGAGATGTCAGGAGATTGAGGTCTCGAGAGATCCCAATTGTTAAGGTTCAGTGGAGGCACCGTCCAGTCGAGGAGGCTACCTGGGAGACCGAGAGAGATATGCGGGCTCAGTATCCGCAGTTGTTTGGGCTTTCAGGTACCCCCTTGACCTTGACTTTCGAGGACAAAAGTCCCTTTTAGTAGTGGATGATGTAATAACCCTTCCGGTTATCTCCACGTATACGTTTTTCCTTGAATCGTCAGAGGTTGTTTGTAGCGGCCCCAAGTCACTTAAGGCTTGTCAGGACCGGTATTTTCGGTGCCGGGTCCATTTGTTTGATCGTAAGTTCCTTTAATAAACTTTTGAACTTTGGGTAAAATGTCTCTGGGCTTTTCTCCCAATATATAAAGAGTTAGAAGTCCCCCGAAATACCAAATCGAAGGTCTACAAGTCTAGTTTCCAACGCACAGAACCTCACATCCAACTGATCTTGGAGTAAAAAGTTATGACTGTTTTACCGCGGACTGTCTGGCAGAAAACGGGTTGCGAACTGGGTCGCGAACCGGGTTGGGTTAAACTCGATTTAAGCCTCAACTTCACGTTTTAAAACGCCATTTCAGTTCCGAAACAGTGAGAAAACATAAGGGAGGATTCCAAGAGAGTTCCTTAGTATCTAAATCGTGCGATGGTGAGTTGCAAACTTAAATTTAAGAATTTTATTAACATCGCGTGTATTTGAAAATATTTTATTTAAAAGTTGAATTTGGTAAAAATTATATTATTATTACCTTTTCAAAATATTTTAAAGGTTTATGAAAAATATTTTTGTTGCGATATAATTGTATATGTATTTATTTTATACGATTTTTGTACATTGTAATATTTTAATGGAGATAGTAAATTTAGTTATGTTGAAATTTATTATTATAATATAATAGGTTTTATTCGAAATAATTTTCTATGAATTATGGTATATTTAAAAAGTTATATTTATTATACCACGAATTTATGCAATACCCGAATATTTATATAACAGAATAGGCGATGAGGTGTTAAATAACCCCCACTTCCACGTGGAAGTGGAGGGGAGGGACACACAATGTGGTAGGCTGCCAAATGTCGACAAACAATGGCAATTGCTGCCAAACTTAAAATATTTGAGCAAATTGCAATGGCAATTGCTGCCAAACTTAAATAACACTTCTTTGGAATGCAATTTTGGTGCAAAAATTACCACTATATATCATTCACTTGTCACATTAAAAGTTGAATCCAATAAGCAAGAACTTGATAATTTATTCGATCACCGAAAAGAAAATCGATTATCTACGTCAAGTTATTCAAGCCTAATTTCGAATTTGATTTCATTTCGGAGTTTCTCGGAGCGGTTCGAGCGTGGACATCGTCGTTCTAGCAGCTTGTCATCAAAC
Source organism: Jaltomata sinuosa (assembly GCA_003996215.1). Lineage (NCBI taxonomy): Eukaryota > Viridiplantae > Streptophyta > Magnoliopsida > Solanales > Solanaceae > Jaltomata > Jaltomata sinuosa. Next base: position 4,411 of record QJPP01004665.1, read on the forward strand.
GACAGGTAGGTTACGGTTTATTTTTCCCTAGACTCCACATATATAGGATAAAATTGTATTAATGGGCATCCTTGGGTTGGTTTATTAGGTTGGTAACAAAGACCTCGACCGCTTTATTCATGTCCGCCTACTTTTATTCCTCCGTTGCTTGTAGTATTTGCCGATATATTTTATTTATCCTTGTGGTCCTTTGAGGCCTTGTTAACTCTGGAACATAGAAGCTGGGATTTTGGGAATGTCCGCGAGTCGCGGGCATAGAATTATCCTTCTAGGCTGGTTATGCTTGCTGAGTAGCTGTGGGCCTGTGCAGGATCGATAGGTTGATTGTGAGCTGCTGGGCAGCTATTGTGTTTGATCATACCATTTTCATGCATATAAAATGGTTTTATACATGTTTTACTACGGGTTGGGCTTCGGGCCTAAGGACACTATTTTCTAAACCTTGCATGGCCCGAGGGGCCCGTTTTGATGGAAATAATTTGGAAATGGTTTGATTCAACTTGTGAATATTCTTGGGTAAAAGAAAGTAAAATTATGATTTAAATCACCAGTTTTACGATTAACGCTAGACTCGGCAGGGCCGGGATGCTAGTTGAGTTTTCTTGCTACTTGAGATGATTTTTAGCCTCGGTCGGACAGAGCACCTGAGATGACTTTCTACTGTTTAGACCCGGTAATGCCAGGGCACCCTTGGAGGGGTTTTTGAGATATTTTCCTACTACTTTAGTCCTGGACAGGGTCTGGGCATGCATATTAGAGACTGGGTCTCTATCTTGATCTCGGACTTGCTTCCGGACGACATGTGTTGATACTGAGTTTTAGTATGGGGTCAGGGACCTCCATGGACCTTGCCATCCGGGCCAGGGGCTACGGGCTGCGTGTGCCGGAGGAGGGGTATACGGTGGAGTAGAGGTATACGGGCAGTGTCCTTCCATGGAACCTATCTGCTGGGCCGGATCGGCACCGGAGGAGGTACATACAGAGATACCATTTCACTTGAGATCTTCATGCATCATATCATTCATTGTTGAGGTTCCACCATTGTTTGTTGTTTGTTGATTGTACGCTCCGGTAGTATGGGATGCCGGAGGGTTTGTTTTCACTTGTTTGTGTTCCTCGGTTGTATGGGCGGCCGGGGGACTGTAGGTAGACTTTTGCTATTTACTTATAGAATTGTTCTCTATTATGGATAAGTATGAGATTGGTTACTGCTAGACTGTTAGTTTTTGGATTTGAGATTGATATGATTAGTTGAGTTTGATTCATGTCTCTGAGCATGTCTATCATTACCCTTTCTCTCTTCTTCTTACACTTGAGGTTACCGGTATACCGTCCATTTTGCAAAAACTATTTTGTGTACCTGGTTATTGCTGGAGGACCCCAGGTGGTTTTTTTCGTTTTACCCTTTTCACTTTGGGGGGCCTTATTATTTGGTGGTTGGGAATATATTCTGCTACTAGCCTAACATTGTGGTTCTGTTGGTTATCCCTTCTGGGCTAGTTCCTGTGTACCTTTCGTTGATTTCTGTGACTGCTTGCTTCTATTATGTCTGTTACTACGCTTTTATCTTATATGTGCCCAGTCGGCCTATGATACCTACTGGGTACCTTATGCTTCGCATTTGGTGCTCACCCCTATCCCCCTGCATCTTTGGGTGCAGATCCTAGCGTGGGCCATCGCCGTTAGATCGTTGTGATTCATGCTTGGAGATCTGTTAGGGACTACTTCAGACTGAGGGTGAGCTCTTGGCGATCGAAGCTTAGCTTTAGTTTATCTTTTGCTTTATGTACTCTATTACCATTCAGAGACATCTGTATATATTGTTTTGGATCATTTGTACTCCATGTATATATTTCGGCTCTATACTATGATACCAGGTCTTGGGGTTTGGTTTAGTTTCCGCATATGTATATATATATACTCCTGTTAAACTATTCTTCCGCTTATTTGTTAGATAGTAGCCCATTACTAACTGTCCTGGGCTATGGGGATTGGTTCACCTACCGGGGGTTGTAGGTGCCATCATGACCGAGAAATCGGGTCGTGACATGTCCTTGGTTCTCAAAAAGGTGGATACGACAAATACGGGAGTGAGTGAGATAAAGAGTGAAGTTTCAACACTTCTTCAAACTGTGAGCTCTCACTCAGCCTCGATCAAGCATCTTGAGGCCCAAATGAACCACCTCTCGAGCCAAATGAACCCGAGGATGAAGGGGACACAGCCCAGTGATACCATCACCAATCCAAAGAATAACTAATTTGAGGTAGTATCGTCAAGCTGCAATGTTAAATCAAGCGCTGCTTGGGAGGCAACCCAAGTTTCTTTACTTTGTTTTTGGTTATCTTTTGTTGTTTTTGGTGTGTTTGTAGGGAATGCATGGAGTAAAAAAATGGAAAAGTGGAAAAAGGACAAAAATGGGTTGTGCGACAGACCGTGCGGACTGCATGAGCCATTGTGCAGGTCGCATGGCTCACCGCACACCAAAATAGAAGGCCTGGGATAAAATGGAAATATTAGAGGTGATGTGTGCTAGGCCATGCAGACCGTATGAGCCCAAGTGCGCACCGCACATCTATCGCATAGCAAACCAGATGCCTGGGAAAACTAGGGGAGAAAAAAAGGTGATGTGCAACACCCATGCGGTCCGCATCAAGGCTAGTGCGAATTGCATGTCGCAGTGCACCAGAGGTAAAATTGAATTTTAATTGACCTAACCCGTTTATCGACCTGACCCAGAGAAGACCCAGCCGACCTTTCTTCTTCTTTTTCTTTTTAAAACCGCCACCCACCCACCTTCTCTTTCACCATATTTTCTCTAAAACTTCTTAATTTCTCTCCCAAAACTTTCCACAAAGTCCCCCTACTTCTCCCAAAAATCTTGTTCTTCTCCCCCACAATCACCACCACCGCTCCTCCATGCTGCCGTTGTCGTCTCTCTGTAGAAGTCAATTGGGTCACCATTGTTGCACTCTAAAAAGCTTTAATTTTCACTTCTCTCTGCCTAATCTTCACTTGTGTTAAGTTCCTCGACATTAAATACTTGTTTTCATGAAGGTTGGAAACTCATATAGTGAAGCATGCTAAATAGAATTGTTATGTTGATTTTGGGTGAGATCCGAAAATTTTGGGTCCCCAATTTTGAATTGTGTTGAGAATTATGCTTAGTATCAACTTGGTAGAACTTGAATTTTTCTTAGGCATGATGATTGGTAGTGATTGTTAGCCTTGAAATCTCTGTTTGGGGTGAAGTTTGAGTAACCCACTTGTGATTGATGAATGATTTGGCCCGATGATAGATTGGGTGACATCATTCTTAAGGGCAAATCGTCATTTGTCATAAGGTTTTGCTAAAAATTGATTGTTGGGGACTAAATTTCGTTCCTTGTATGCCCATGGTTCTTTGTTGAAGATTATCTTTGGGTGTATGATCTTGTGCGGTGAGGGGTTAATTATTGCTCAATTTATTGGTTCCCATTATTGCAAGTGAGAGCTTGATGTTCTCGATGATAGACGGGGTAACGTCCATCTTAAGGGAAGTCGCTAAGTTCTTTTCTTGCTTGTTGTTTTCATCAATTGAAATCCAGGGAAGTCTGAGTACCCAGAAGTATATGGTCATGATATCCTTTGTCCCCTTCATTTAAATATTATTGGTTTGTTGCTTGGTACCAAGTGCCTAAGTACATCTTGCTCTACGAATCACATGCGTAATTTAGAAGAACACAAGGAACCAAAAACTCCAATTGTGCCTTTGTGAGTTTCGCATGTGATGCATAGATCTTGATGTGTGGGTCACACAAGGCATCGCATTATATTGCAAAAGAAGGCCAGTTCACTGCTTTAAGGGGCAAAGCCTGGTACGATGCGCACTTTGGTTGGTGCGGTCCGCACCAGCTTCGCACCTTAATGGAAAAACTCCTGTAGGGTTCTGTTAGCTAGTGAGGAGGCACATGCGACATGAACTTCCTCTGGTGCGGTTTGCATGTGGCTCGCACAAGCCAGCAAACCCCTACTTTGTTTTCTACTTTGTTGCATTCCTTTTTTTTAGTTTGTTAACTTTTTTGTAGATTTTGTTGTTGTTTTTGGCTCACAATCTCTGTATGCAAAACATGTCTTCTAACAGGGGTAACACCGAGAGGAGTTCACGAAGGCCAACATCTCTTTCCTCCTCTAATATAACCTCAAAGGGGAAAAAGAAAGTCCCATCTTCCCGTAACTAAGTCTCAGAGGAGGAGAGGCTTTGATTCAGAATGGAGGGCATGAAGGTGATTTATGATCCTGATATTGGTAGGTCCTTCAACACAGAGCAAAGTTTTAACCTGGATGCAATGGGGGATAACCTACCCAATATCCCCACTGAGTTTGCCAGCCGATGGTGGCAACCATTTCAGGAGGTACTCGGAAACTACTATAAGGAGTTAGTCTAGGAGTTCTTTGCCTCATACCAGGACACACAAGATGCTAAAGTCTACAAAGGGGGTTGTCAAACATTCTCCACATTGGACTCGATCTTTGTTAGAGGTAAAGAGATCAGAATCACCCCAGTTGCAATTAATGCTATCTATTGGAGCACTCCCATTGAACCATCCCCTGAGCTCATGGCTAAGCTACTTCTCAAGCGCAAACCTCTCAAATGGGTGGCTCCTATCATTGCTCCTGATGAACCTATCTGGGATAATTTAGGGGGTGAAATCCCATGCCAGACTTTGTTCTTTGAGGTGCGACTATGGTATAATTTTATCTGCTCCCACTTCATGCCTTGTCAGAATAACCAAAAGGTCACGCATGATGGGGCCATTCTAATAGCTTCAATTATGGTGGGGGATAATATTAATGTTGGTGAGGTCATCGCCTTGGTGATAAAAAGGAAGGCTCATAGGGGTGGTGATGCATTCCCCTTTCCAGTGCTAATCAGTAAATATTGTGCACACGCTGGCGTTTGTTACTTCGACTGTGATGCCCCTACTCCAGCCATTGGTGTGCTAGATCTTGATAAGAAAACTAATCGAGATGCTCCTCATTTCAAAAGGCGTAGGGTAGAGGTTATGTGGAAGATGAGGATAATGACTATGATGTTGCATTACACGCCTCATCTCCTTCTTCTCCTGCCTCATAAATGCACACACCCACTACCAATGCACCTAGAGAGAAAATACCTAAAAATGGCCTCCAAGATATGGTTGACAAAACATACAACCATGAGAGGCAATTGAGAGATTTATCAAACGATCTACCAAGATTGATTGAGAGGGGGGTGAAGAGGGCAATCAAAGGAGTTGTGGAGAAAGTGTCTACTTTTTGCAAAAGGGTGGATGTTTGTGAAAAGTCTATCAAGACACTCCGAAAAGACCTCGACAAGGCAAAAGGTAAGGCCCCAGTGGAAAAGGCAGATTTGAATACCTTACCTCAACCTCGCACCATTCTAGGCCCCCTGGATAACTTGTTGGCATCCCTTGCGGATAATGAGGAGGATTTACCCAGTGATGCGGATGCATTACTCGATGATGATGACCAAAATCTAGATTTTCAACAGGCCCTTAGAGATTTCTCAATCACTACACACTCCTGAAAGGGTGGTGCAGGCCCAAGTGGAAGGACCTCAGATGATGAGGTAGCAGCTGATGATGATAATGATGAGGCATAGTCCTCCATGGAGTTCACCCTTCTTTCCCATTAGCTATTATAATTTAAGGCAATTCTTCTTTTATGGGAGGGGATGGCTTTAATTGTTTTTTTTAGTTGCCCGTGATTATGGTTGCCCGTGATTGGGCTTGAGATATTATTTTTATTGCTCTTTCCAGGCCTTGTTGATATTTTTAGTTCTGCTAGATTTAATTTGTCCCTTGTCGGTCATATTTTGGGTGATTGTGATGCTTATTGCCCTTGTCGGGCCTTTAGATTATGTTAGTTTGTTTTGAGCTTAATTGTGCCCTCAACAGGCTTGATTTTTTATTTTTTATTTTGTTGTTGTGATTGTATTGTTGGTTTGGTCTTACATGCCCCATTGTTTTACTACCCGTGCTTTGCAAATGTTCTAAAGTCCTACACCGAGGCTTGTTCTTAAATGAATCATGAGCGCAAAATTTGAATATCCCCTTGTTAATAGTAGTTTAGAAATAAACTTTGAGGGTTTTCTTAATACCACGGTTCTTTCTCAACGAGCAAAAGTTTTCTTTTTCTTTTGTTTTTATGTCGAACCGGGTTGGTGATTCCCTATGATAGATTGAGAGGCGACTTTCTTAAGGAAAAATGCCAAGTTTTAGTTTAAAATTGAGTCAGTAGTTGCTTGTCTCGAAATAGGCCCACTAAAAATTTTATCTTGGCAAATTGTTTTTTGAAAATAAAAGGAAGAAGGAAAATAATTTTTTGAGGAAAAGCATTCTCTTGTCATGACTTGCACACTCTCGCTTTGGCTTGATTGACTCACAAATGAGTGTGTAATGAACTCGGAATAGCTTGTCGAAAGTCATTTGTCCCAATTGATTTTGAGACTAATGAAAGAAGTCTTATGACATGATGCCTTGTGTGGTGAGGTTTTACCTTGATTCTCATGCATGTGTGTCATCTAGAACTTGCCCCAAATGTGATTCAAGGCGAAATTCTAGGTATGATCGATCTTAGAAGATGAGGCCCTTTTTGATAGCCACTTCACCCAAATGAATTCCCGTGAAAACAATCCTAGTGAACCCCTTTGAGCTTGTAACTGTTCTTTAGCACCTGGTTAACACCTTGACCTTTTTGGAATCTCTATCTTGGCACTCATCCTCCCTAATTTCTTGAAAGTGAAATGTGGGCTAAAACCCTAAGTTTGGGGAGGATGAAAAGACAACATAGGAAAATGCCTAAATTTAGGGGTGTATGTGATCAAATGAGGAGAAGAAAAGGAATGCACTTCAAGTGCAAGGTAGCACCTTAGGTTTGAATTGAAAATTTCTCCAAAAGTTCAATCCAATGAGAAAAAAATGAAAAGCAATAATAGGTGCTACCAAACAAAGGTGATACAAGGAGTTTGAAGGATCGTGATTGGAAGGGAGAAGATAAGGTTGTGTGAGGGAGAGATAAGGTGAAGTTGAAATTTGAAAATGTGAGCGGTGTTCGAAATGATAACAAAGAGTATTAGGGAGGTGTAGTCACTTGAACCAAATGAAATCTTCACCTTAGCCCTAGCCAACATCGTAACCCGTAATTCTTTGGTGATTTTGAGCTTGGCTACCCTACATTAGTGGCAATTTACATGAAGGGTAAGCCTATGGTTCGAGGTGTGTGCCCTTGAACTTTCTTGAGAGAGTGAGAGCCAATGACTTGAGAATCTTAAATGTCTAGTTTTGAATGAAAAAATTCCCTTGATTTTGAATGAGAAATCAAGTCCTTTTGGAAAAGGTTTTGAAATGACCAATTGCCTTGATATTGTGGTGGTTAAAATTGAGATAAGCATTATAGTTGAGTCTTTTTGTTTGAGTTTTTTTCTTTATTCTTTTTTCTTGATTTTTAGCATTGATTAGTCTTTTGTGCCTTGGTCGATTCTAGAGCATAATTCATTCCTTGCCTTGTGAGTATCTTGCTTGAGGACAAGCAATAGTTCAAGTTTGGTGATGTGATAAGTCGGTAATCTACCAACTTATTGAGCCTTTATCCATGAATTATTGCTATCTTTTGAATAGATTTAGAGGTTCTTATGGCCTTTATTGATGTCTATGCAGGTACTTGTGATCAAAGATGAAAAACAAGGAAATGGACTCAAAAAGAGCTTATAAGGAGTGAAGTGTGAAGTGATCAAAAAAGATAAAGATTCTGCCTTGAGATGCAGTGCTCGTTCAACACGCACAAGTTGTGGTGCGGAACGCACCTACATCGCATAGAGCCACAAAAATCACTGTAGAATCTCCTAAGGGGTGCGGTCTATATCCAACGAGCACAACTCATGGTTTGAACTGCACCTCCTTCGCACGAAGCCTCCAATATTAGCTGAAGTCACTGGTACAACTGAAGACGGTGTGAGACGCGCACATCACAATGTGCAAACCGCACGTCACATCGCATACCACCCGAAGGGACATTTTGTCCAGAAACTTAGTGACATTGGGAAAGTATAAAAAGACAATTTGGGCAAAAATGTAAGAGATATGCTTCTGCTCTGAATTTTTGCAAGTAATTTTTTATCTTTGAGAACAAGTTTTCCTCTCCAAGAAGAAGAGGGTTTTAATCCAGTATCTCTTCCAAATCTTGGTTAACCATTTGTGTACTCAAATTGAGCTTAGAACTTGAGATTATACTTGAATGAAGAGGAATTTGACTTACCCATTTGGTATATCTCTTTCCTTTAGCATGAGTAACTAATTTCAATTGTCTAGGGATGTGTTGATAATGGGTTCTTGACAAATGGGTGTGGGTGTTGCTAATTCTTACTTATAATTGCTTATTTGACATGGATCTAGTAGTTTCACCAAGTTTTAATCATAAAATTGGTGGTTGCAAACATTAATTTTCATTATTTGACTATTTTGTTGCTTGAAAGAGAATTTCATAGTTTCGGATGTGAAACTACTATTGGGAACTTCGGACTCCATTCAGATTTGAGGCTAGAAATAGCTCATATCGACAGAATCACCTATTTAAGGGTCTAAGCTTGAGATAGTGTGACCTCCCCAAGCTTGATCTTGGTTGGTTGTTGATTTAACTGATAGTGCTCTAATTGGGATTATCGAATATATGGTTGTTGATTGAGAGATAAATAACCATACCTATGGCCAAGGCTACCAATGTCAATGAGCAAGAATAAGTGTGAATAAGCAATTACCCTATCCCACATTAGAGCCCCATTGGATACACATCACTAGTCATCTACTCTCATTTGTACACCAATTTTATTTTACCGTCTTGCTTGAATTAGATTTTTATGACAGAATTCCCTATTCCCCCCAATCCTTTACTTTCTTGCATTTAAACATTTACTCTCTTAGTGAAGTCATTTCAATACAATCATCATTGTGCTATCTACAAGTCTCTGTGGGTACGACCCCGACATCCGTTGGGTACTTATAAATGTTATTTGCTTGACAATCGCTCATACCTCCTCATGGAAGAGTATGTTTGAGAATTTATCAATAAACTACCTGTGTCCAAAACAAGTGGACCAGAACATAGCATATGAGGACCCATGGTTGCTCGTGTAATTCCCTGAACTAAGATATGTGTGCAACTCATAAATACGAAGGAATCATTATGAACCAAGAGGATAAGGTTGTGAATGAATAATTATACAAAGGTACACTTATATTAAGCCATTTGAAGTGACAGACCAAGGTTAGAGACCAAAAGAAGACTTGAAACAAAAGTTCAAGTTGAAGGGTTCCTTACGCTAGACTATTTCAAACAAGCTCGTATAAGGTCTGAGTTATAACGGGTATATGTCCCAATATAAAAGGATTAAGAGGTTTTATGAAGTATCAAATTAAAGTTATTTGAGTCTAGTTTCCAACACAACAAACCACTCATCCATATGAGTTTGTAGTAAAAGGTTATGCGCATTTTACTACAGACACGTGCACTGCCCAATCACTGCGGGACATATGGCACCCTTGGGTAAGTCGGCCAAAAGTTGTGTTTTTATAATGAAACTTTGGGATTTCGTTTTCCATGCCTATCAGAACATAAAGTACATGGTTCCTACTAATTTTCTTCTGTTCTTCTTCATCTCAATCTCTCTGTAGCCTAAGGTAAGTGAATTCCTTCAAGAATCAAGTTTATTTTTTATCATAGGTCACGGAAACATACTTAGTCAAGTGTTTTCCTGAAGGAAAAGGTGTTGTTCTTGAAGATAAAAAAAAGTGCATGGATTGTGATAGTTGGCTACAGATGCCAAACAAGTGTCACCAATCGCCGACAATAGGCCATCTTGTGACTTCTTGACAGTTAGTATTACATAAAGAATAGATAAGATATATAAAAGGGTAAAGATGTTACCTAGGCAAATTCTAGGAATTTTAAATATATGTAAATAAGTAATGCATAAGACGTTATCTAAGGACCCTTGATATTGGTCATAGTATCAGTTTCAGATTAAATTCCCTGTATGTGTATGCTCAGATTTTCCTATTTTTGATATTCAATTCAGTGAGCATTCTTACATGTCTACTTGTTATTCAGTCTGCTTTACATACCAGTACATGTTTTATATGTACTGACGTCCCTTTATTTTTGGGCGCTTTTTTATGAATGCAGGCTCAGGTACTCAGGCTAGCAGACATCCACAGTAGACCAGTGCCTTCCAGTTGATTAGTTGGTAAGCTCCACCTCTCTCTAGAGCTATCAGATGCCTAGGTCATATGTTTTGGATTCATGTACATATCATATAGTGGGCATGTCAGGTCCTGTCCCAAATATTTATCAGATTTTTAGTTGCAGACTCTTTAGAGGCTTCGTAGACATAGTTTTATTTCAGTTGTACAGCTAGTCAAGTGGGCCCTTCAGTTATCTATGTTTCAATATATGTAAACACATGTTGATGTTCTTGTTGTTGCTTGTCAGTTTACAACTTTAGCACGAGTTTAGTATATATGTCCAGCAGGTGCTTGTTTAACTCATTGATGTCCACCACTCCTAGCTAGGGATGATACAAACTTAGTATCAGAGCCCAAGGTTCAAGTGTCCCTGGGAGTCTAAGAAGTCGTGTCTAGTAGGACCTTTCTTGTGAATGTGTTGCGCACCACATTTATAATTAAGGGACTGCACGGGCATTTAGGAATCTGACCTTCTATTAGAATCTTGATCGTGCAGTAGATCTAAGTCATAGAAAGTTAGTTCTGACTCACACTCTGCTTATTTTTTATACAGATCATGTCCACTAAAGATGCAGATAAAGTAGGCCATAGGGCCACTACCAGCACTACTCAGGAGGCAGCCACTATAGAGCATTCTCCAGTATTAGCAGATCAGACCAAGACTCAAGAGGTCTTGCCAAGTCCTACACTTCCAAGTCCTCAGGTGCCTTGAACAGAAGGGCATACAAGAGTTCCTACACCTCCTGTAGCATCAGCAGTAGTTTCTATACTGCCTGTACCACCACCAGGTTCCTCGGAGTAGGATCTTAGAGCAGCAATATAGTTGCTCACCCAATTAGTAGCTGCTCAGGTCCAAGGACAGAATGTGGTTGCATGTAACACTACTCAGGGAGAGACTGCTAGATCCAGATTTCGTGATTTCCTCAAGATGAATCCCCTAATGTTTACAGGATCTAGTATGAAAGAGGACCCTCAACAGTTTATAGATGAGATCAATAGAATCTTCAGGGTTATGCATATACCTAAGACTGAGGTTGTTGAATTGGCCTCTTATCAGATAAAAGATATTGTTATTGCTTGGCATGATATGTGGGTCAATTCCAGGGGACTAAACGCCCTTCCCAGCAGTTTTGAAAGAATTCTCGAGGGACTTTATGGATCACTTTTACCTTTAGAGCTCAGGGAAGCCAGAGTGGATGAATTTCTATCCTTACAATAGAATAACCTCAATTTCAAGGAGTATAGCATGCGATTTACTCAGTTGGCCAGATTTGCTCCAAAGATGGTCAGCACCCAGAGAGCGAGGATGCATTACTTTATGGGTGGTCTCGGAGATTATTTGATTGACTCTTGTGCAGTTGCTACACTTAATAATGATATAGATATTGCTAGACTGATGGCATATGCGCAGCAGACAAAGGATCGCATACATGACCACAGGGCAGAGAGATCATAAAGGGAGCAGAGTAAGATGGCCAGGGCAGATGGCTGATATCAGGGAAGTGATAGGGCTTCCTCCAGCAGAGGGCCACCTAGGCAGGCTCAATCGGCATTCCGCTTCACAGCTAGTGCTCCAGCTCAGTCATCAAGGTCCAGACAGGATCATATTCAGACTTCTATGGCACCAGGCCCCCACTATCAGAGAGGTACTAGTCGGGGATAACCACCTCGTCCTACTTGCAAACAGTATGGATGATCTCATTTTGGAGAGTGCTTATATGGATCTACCGCTTGTTAGAGGTGTGGAGTCGAGGGTCACAAAATGCGTGATTGTCCTAGACTTAGAGCTGAGGGAAGGGGTGATATATCACCATCCACAGGCTCCATAGGAGCATCCTCTTCCTCAGCACCACCTTTATCTCATGATCCTCAAGCATAGACAGGCATAGGTACAGGTAGAGGCAGAGGTTTTGGTTTTGGAGTTGGCCCAAATTGATTGTATGTATTAGCAGGCTGACAGGATTCAGAGGCTTCCCCAGATATGGTTACAGGTACCTTATCCATCTTCTCTTATGATGTTTATGCATTGATAGATCCAGGGGCGACCCTATCATATGTTACTCCATTTTTTTCCATGAAGTTTGGAATAGAGCCAGAGTTATTACGTGAGCCATTTGCAGTAATAACTCCAGTAGGATAGTCTATTATAGCTAATAGGATCTACTATGGGTGCCTAGTAACAGTATGTGGCCATGATACATTGGCTAACTTGATAGAGCTGGACATGGTTGATTTTGATGTCATTATGGGCATGGATTGGTTGTCCTCTTGTTATGCTATAGTTGATTGTCGAGCTAAGATTGCTCAATTTTATTTCCCGGGGGAACCAGTCTTGGAGTGGAAAAGGAATGTTGTGATGCCTAGAGGAAGCTTTATTTCCTATCTTACGGAATAGAAGCTTATAGCAAAAGGGTGTTTATATCACCTAGTCCATGTCAGAGACCTTGAAGTTGAGAAATATGTGTCAACTTTTCAGTCTGCACCCATTGTGAATGAATATCCAGATGTGTTTCCTGATGAACTTCTTGGATTACCTCCGGTTAGAGATATTGACTTTGGTATTGACCTAGATCCCAGTACCCAGCCTATATACGTTCTACCTTATAGAATGGGACCAGCAGAGTTGAAAAAGCTAAAGGAGCAGTTGAAAGATCTACTTGACAAAGGTTATATTTTACCCATCATATTGCCATAGGGCGCTCCAGTACTATCTGTATGTAAGAAGGATGGCACAATGTGAATGTGTATAGATTATAGGCAGTTGAATAAAGTGACAATAAAGAATATGTACCCCTTACCCAGAATAGATAATTTATTTGATCAGTTGCAGGGAGCTAAATGTTTTTCAAAGATTGACTTAAGATCTGGTTATCACCAGTTGATGATACGTGAAGTAGATATTTTGAATACAGCCTTCAGAACTAGATATGGGCACTTTGAATTCTTTGTCATGTCATTTGGAATAACGAATGCTCCAGCAGCCTTCATGGATATGATGAATAGGGTTTTCAAACCCTTTCTTGATATGTATGTTATTATATTTATAGATGATATCTTGATATATTATGTGATAAAGAAAAGCATGCAGATCATCTCAGATCAGTTCTACAAACTCTTAGAGAGCACCAGCTTTATGCCAAGTTTTGTAAATGTGAGTTCTGGATGAACTCAGTGGCTTTTCTTGTACATGTGGTCTCTGGTGAAGGTATTAAAGTGGACTTTCAGAAGATAGAGGTTCTGAAAAGATGGCCTCGACCTACCACTCCGACAAAAGTATGTAGTTTCTTGGGGCTCGCCGGTTATTATAGGAGGTTTATGGAGGGATATTCCTCTATTTACTCCCTATTGACTAAATAAACACAGAAAGCGGCCAAATTTCAGTGGTCAGATGCTTTAAGAAGATTTCAAGAGCTGAAAGATAGATTGATGACAGCTCTTGTATTGGCCTTACTAGAGGGCACAGAAGGGTATGCCATTTATTGTGATGCTTCAGGTGTCGGACTAGGATGCGTCTTGATGCATGAGAAGGTTATAGCATACGTTTCTCGGTAATTGAAAAAGCATGAATAGAACTACCCCATGCATAATTTAGAGCTTGCAGTAGTTGTATTCGCACTTAAGATTTGGCACCACTATTTGTATGGGGTACATGTTGACATATTTACAGTCCATAAGAGTCTCCAATATCTCTTCAAGCAAAAGGAGTTGAATTTGAGGCAGAGAAGGTGGCTAGAGTTGCTGAAAGACTATGATGTCAATATTTTCTACCATCCAGGTAAAGCTAACATTATAGCGGATGCTCTTAGTCGTGTGTCTATGGGCAGCCTAGCATATTCCCCCCCCCCCACTCAACATGAAGTAGCACAACATATTCACAGATTAGCCAGTCTAGGAGTTCAACTTCTAGATTCTGAAGATGGAGTTGTGGTTGTGCAGAACACTGCAGAGTCATCATTAGTGGCATTAGTGAAAGAAAAACAATATGATGATCCTTTATTGCTCCAGTACAGAGAAGGGATTTGACAACATAAAATTTCAGCATTTGAGATGGCAGGGGATGGTACCTTAAGGTGCCTAGGAAGATTGTGTATTCCTAATGTAGATGGTCTAAGACAGCAGATAATGGTTGAAGCACATTGTTCTAGGTATTCTATCCATCCAGGCTCTACAAAGATGTACCATGACCTTAAAAAGGTCTACTAGTGGAACGACATGTTAAGGGATATAGTGCAGTTTGTAGCACAGTGCTCCAACTGCCAGCAAGTGAAAGCAGAACATCAAAGGGCCAGTGGCCTAGCTCAGACTATGAGCATTCAAGTATGGAAACGGGAGGCCATTAACATGGATTTTGTTACAGGTTTTTCTTTCTCATTTCATAAGCATGATTTGATTTGGGTGATCATTGATCGATTAATAAAATCAGCCCACTTCTTACCAGTTAAATCTACCAGTACCACAGAAGATTATGCCAAGCGATATATAAGAGATATTGTTCGCTTATATGAAATTCCAATGTCCATCATTTCAGATAGGGGTGCCCAGTTCACCTCACATTTTTGGAGGTCATTTCAAGAGAGTTTGGGCACACAGGTGAATCTTAGCACTGCATTCCATCCACATACGGATGGCCAAGCTGAGTGCACTATTTAGACACTCAGAGATATATTGAGAACATGTGTTCTAGACTTTAAAGGCAATTGGTATAATTATTTTCCCTTGATAGAATTTGCCTATAATAATAGCTATCACTCCAGTATCGACATGGACCCATTTGAAGATCTTTACGGGAGACAATATAGATCACCTATTGGTTATTTGATGTAGATGAGACTCAAATATTGGGACCAGATCTTATCCATCACGCAATTGAAAAGGTAAAGCTAATATAAGAGCGGGTGAAGACCGCTCAAAGCTGACAGGAATCTTATACAGATGTGTGATATAGAGATTTAGAGTTCCAAGTTGATGACTAGGTATTCTTGAAGGTATCGCCTATAAAGGGGGTTATGCAATTTGGCAAGAAAGGTAAGTTGAGCCCTTGATATATTGGTCCTTATAGAATCCTAAAGAGAGTTGGCCAGGTATCCTATGAGGTTGATTTACCTCTTGAGTTTGCAGCAGTGCATCCAGTCTTTCACGTGTCTATGTTACATAAGTACTTAGCAGATCTTTCTCAAGTTATCCCTTCAGAGGGTATAGAACTCTCAAAATATTTACCATATGAAGAAGTCCCGGTGGCCATACTAGATAGACAAATCAAAAAATCGAGAATGAAAGAAATAACTTTAGTTAAAGTCCTATGGAAAAGTCAGAATGTAGAATAAGCCACATGGGAAGGAGAGGCCGACATGAGGGAAAAATATCCTCACTTATTCAAGGAACAACCAAAAGGTTCTTAAATCCATTCCTCTTTTAATTCGAGTATCAATATCAATCATACTTGTTAATACTACTTTATCGATATGCTATATGTTTAGGTACTTGATACGTGCCTATGATTCAAGAGTTTTATATGTTCCTCAGAGTTAAGATGTAATGTCGAAGGAGTATGAGGTAAGCTATCAACTACTATAGTTTTCATTCTTTTAAGGCTAAGCGGAGCCTCGTTGATACATGTTGAATATTATTCTTTTGTTGTGACGCTCTGTGAAGCGTATAGTATGTGATTTTGTTAATTGACAGATTTTTGATAGGCCAGATTACAAGGGAAACTCTGCCGAATATTTTTTGGAAAAGGTAGAGTTAGAATAATTTTGAGTCGTATCCTTCATTCGAGGATGAAGGAAACGACACAAAATGTGTCGTACATGATTTACATAGAATCTTTGTTAGATTCTTATGAAACTTCAAGGAGAATGGTCGAAATAAGCACTGGGTGGCTTGGTCAGAAATTTTCTTGCCTACTGATGAGGGTGGATTAGGATTCAGATCCTTGTTTGATATGTCAAAGGCTTTATTTGCCAAATTATGGTGGATTTTTAGAACCCAAAAGCCAATGTGGACTAATTACATGTGGAACAAATATTGTAAGAAAGTGGGACCACAGATGGTGGAATAGAAAGGAGGCTCTATGACTTGGAAACACATGCTTGAGGCTAGAGATATGTTTGATCAGAGTATTTGGTGGGAACCTAAGTATGGGAATTCATGTGTATGGTATGATAATTGGACTCAATTGGGTTCCTTATTTAATTACCTGCCTGTAAACTTTGATAGGAACCTACCATTGGAGGAAGTTAGACAACTTTTTCACAATGGAGGTTAGAATGTTGAGCTGCTACAACAATCTTTCACAGAAGAGGTCTGCAATCACATTCTAGATAATGTTTGTATGAAGGTCCTAGGAGAGTGGGACAAACCTTGGTGGATGTTGAACAAATCAGGCAAATTTACTGTTGGATCATCTTGGGAAGAGGTGAGGAACAGAGGCCAATATCAACATATGTTCAAACTAATCTGGATGAAGGGAGTGCCTATTAAGGTATCTTTCTTTCTATGGAGACTATGGAAGAAGAGAATACCTATTGGAGAAGTTTTTGTCGGAAACAAAATCAGTGATGGTGTCACATGTTGTTGCTGTAGTGATGGGGTAGAAGAGTCTATTGAGCATCTAATTATGAACTGTGGTGACTCTAACAACACTTGGAAATACTTTGCCGCTACTGTAGGGAATAAATGGCCCATTTTCTTAAGTTAGAGAAAGTGTAATGAGGTGGTGGGATACTGATTGTGCACCAAAGCTTAAGCCTCTCTTTAAAGCTATGCCTATGTTTATACTATGGCAAGTTTGGAAAAGGAGAAATGTGATCTATCATGGAGGGAAAATGTCACAGGTCAAAATGAGAATAGATATTAACAGGAACCTAGTGTCTATGGCTAAAAGTATCTACCCCTGGTTACAAAATATCCCACCTTTCTGGCTTGAATTGCTAAAATTCTTAGATGACTACTCTCCTAGAATTGGCAGCAAGATGGTGTATTGGAAATTACCCAACCTGGGTTTCTTTAAATGCAACTCTGATGGTGCATCTAAAAGAAACCAGGTCCTAGCTCAGGAACCTTTTGCATAAGAGATAATAGAGGGCACCTAATATATGCTGAAGTGAGAAGACTTGGAGACTGTTCAAATTTGGTAGCTGAAGTCTTATCTATAAAGATGGGACTAGAATATTGTATCCATCACAACCATCTAGCTGTGATTCTTGAGACAGATTCATTGACTGTTAAGAAGATTCTGGATGGAATTTGGGAGGTGCCTTGGATAATTGCTATAGAGATCATCAAGATCAAAAAGTTGATAAGGGGAGTGGAGGCAAGGGTCAAGCATGTGTACAGATAAGGGAACAGATTGGCAGATTTTATTACTAATCAAATTTTCTTTTTTACAGGTACAGACAGAATCCCCTACCCTTCAATACAAGACTTTCCCAAAGAAGCAAACACAATTCTACACATGGATAGACAACAAATTCCAACCCTTAGAATCAAAAAGTTCCAAAATGGAACCTTTGATAATAAGGGAAGGTAATTTTAGTTTTTGTTAAGCTCTTAAAGTGGGTCTTGATTATTGGGGTTCTTGAAAAGGGAAAAAGATAAAATTATGAAAAAAAATAGAGTTTTGGGGTGTTGTTATTGATAGGAAAATTTAATATCGGATTTTATAAGTCGGAAAATAAAAAATTCACTCCAAACTATGATTAAGGAGTTTGATTAAACCTTGGGTGTAAGCAGAAAATATTGGAATGAATTGTTAGGTGAACCTACGGGTTATTAATGAATACATATATGTTTTGTGTATGTAGTTGATTGGGTTGATTGCGTAAAGGCTACACCTTGGTGTGTTGAGTTGTTTGGAACACGTGGTACTACAACTAGCTAGGAAAGCACCCAAAGGTATGTGGAGTTAAAACTTCCTTCGCCGTAAGGCACCCCCCCTACATCACGTGTTCCCTCTATCTTGGTCAAATACCCTTCATGAAAAATGAAAATAAGGTTTTTAGTTGCTTTATGTGTCATTCTCTTGTTTAACCATTAAAGCTTATACGTACTCTTATTATTCCCTTCGCGTCAACTTTCTTAATATTTCACATGATCGTAAATGTCTTTGCTTGAAATCCTTAGAATTCACACGATGTGGTCTTATATATGTGTCACATACTATAAATGAAATAAATGGCCATAGCATTATTACACTTGCTTATGCGACAACCTATTCGATATAGCCATAAGCTAAAGTGAAACTAGCATTTGGATAGTGATATTATATTCGGAAAGTTAAGTATTATATATAGAGATCTTACTTGATATTTTGACAATCTTTGCCATAGATTACATGCCATAGGCATGTTAAAGCGTTACTTGATAAAAGTTAGCGACATGAGGGTATTCATAGGTTTTACTAAACACACCCGCGCGATGCTATTCTGTGCACAGGATAGAGACCAGACCCTCATAGTAAGCCTGAACATTGTGGCGTACCCGCCCTTGTGGCACTATTTGTATTTGGAGTCAGCTGGAATGTCATGCACTAGTTTTCCCTGACTCGAGCCAATACATCGCATATGTGGCCTGCGGGCAGACCCTTATAGTGAGCCCTCAAAGGGTGTACCTCGCTTCAGACCGCGATTATAGTTATGTGTATAAAATCATAGCAATAAGTACTTGAGTAGCATATGCTTTATACATGACTTGGATCGCCTTTGGTAGGCCATCACATGATCCTTTGTATTAAGTATAGTGTAAGTACACCACCTAGGCAAGCCATATGGGCTATATTATAATGAACGCTTCTTTGAACGTTATATGGAGAACTAATAAGGTTGGTGCATAGTTTACAGTTTCATATCGTACATCTATTACTTGTATGCTCATAATTCTTTCCTTTTGACATTTGATTCATATGAGCTTTCATATTTGTCTACTTGTTATTCTGTCTGCTTTACATACCAGTACATGTTGTATATGTACTGACGTCCCTACGTTCGGGGCACTGTATTTTCTTATAAATACAGTGTCAGGTTCACAGGGGAGTAGACACCCGTGTTAGGTTCTTTTGCTACCTTCAGCTAATATTTTGGTGAGCTTCATCTCCATCTGGAGCCAGTATGTGTATAGATCTGTAGTTGGGTACGTCGGGTCCTGTCTCGACTAGTTATTAGTAGTATAGCATTTTCTACTCGTTAGAGGCTTTTAGACATTATCTAGTGTCACATTGTAAAGTTTTTTTTCAAATGACTCTGTGGTATAAATATATGCATCATATGTAAATTTTCCGCTCATTTATTGATTTGTGACTTCGTATATGTCATAGATTACTCGTAGCAGGTAGTCATACAGTTCTTATCTGCCCCTTTATTTTAGGGCGTGACAAACTTGGTATCAGAGCCTAGGTTCAATTGTCCTAGGGAGTTTAGGAAGTCGTGTCTAGTAGGACCTTACTTATCAATGTGTTGCGCACCATATTTATAATTAAGGGACTGCAAGGGCATTTAGGAATTTGATCTTCATTTGTAATCTAGATCGTGCGATAGAGCTAAGTCATAGAAAGTTGCTTTTAACTCATATTCTGCTTATTTCTGATACAGATCATATCTGCTATAGATAAGGATAAAATAGCCCAGTGGGTCACTACAAGCACGACTCAGGAGGCAACCACTACAGGCAATCTCCAGTATTAGGGGATCAGACTAGGGCATAAGAGAATTTGTTAAGTCCTACGCCTCCAGGTTCTCAGGTGCCCAGGACAGAAGGACCTGCTGAGGTTCATGCACCTCCAAGGGTTCCAACAGTAGTCCCTATACCACCACCAGGTGACTTGGAGTAGGATCTTAGAGGAGCAATACAGGTTTTCACACAGTTGGTAGCCGCTCAGGCTCAAAGACAAAATGTGGAGGTCCCTGTTGCTGCTCAAAGAGAGGTAGCCGGATCTAGGATTCGAGATTTTTGCCTATAAATCTGCCTGTGTACACAGGCTCTAGCATTGTAGAGGACCCTCAACAATTCATTGATAAGACTCATAGGATTTGTAAAGTGATGTGGGTATCGGAGTCAGCTTTTGTTGAATTGGCCTCCTATCAGTTACAAGATGTTGGTGTCGCTTGGTATGAGATATGGGAAGCTTCAAGGGGTGAGAATGCTCCCCCAGCAGTCTGGAATGAATTTTCCAGGGCCTTCATGGATCATTTCTTGCCATTTGAGCTCCGACAAGAAAAGGTGGATGAGTTTTTGCATTTAGAGCAGCGTGATATCAGTGTCAGAGAGTACAGCTTATGATTTATGCAGTTGTCTATATTTTCTCTAGAGTATATTAGTACTCAGGAATCAAGGATTCATAAATTTATGCGTGGCCTAGTGGGTCGCTTGAGGGACAATGTTTCTGTTGCTGCCCTGAATAGGGATTTGGATATAGAAAGGATCATGGCATATGCTCAGCAGTTAGATGAGGATCGGTGTAATTGTGAAATAGATGATGAGAGGGAACACAACAAGAGAGCTAGGATGGCTGGCCAGTATCAAGGGAGCAGCGGAGCTTCCACCAGTAGAGGGCCACCTAGGCAGACTCAGTTGGTGGCACATTTCACAACTAGTGCTCTAGCTCGATTTTCAAGATATAGACATGATCAGGGTCAGACTTCTAGAGCGCCAGGCCCACGGCCTCAGAGGGATACTAGTCCAGGATTACCACCTCAACCTATATGCAAACAGTGTGGCCAGGCACATGGAGGGGAGTAACGGCGTGGTTCAAATGCCTGTTATTGGTGTGGTATAGAAGGTCATATGGTACGATATTGTCTGCGGCTCAGAGATAAAGTAAGATGTGATAGATCACAACCTACAGGGTCCACATCGGCCTCATCATCATCAGTACTTTCTTCTACTCGTGGTCCTCAGGCACCAGCAGGTAGAGGATCTGGTAGAGGCAGAGGGACTGGTTCTAGTGATGGCCCAAATCGTGTGTATGGACTAGTCGGTCGTCAAGATTCAGAGGCATCCCCATATGTGGTCACAGGTACTCTATCCATCTTCTCATATAATGTATATGCCTTGATAGACCCAGGAGCCACCCTATCATATGTTACTCAATTTATTGCCAAAAAGTTCAGAATAGAGCCATAATTGTTACATGAACCATTTGCAGTGTTGACTCCAATAGGAGAGTCTATCATAGCTAGGCGGGTCTATTATAATTGTGTAGTGACCATATATGGCTGTGATACACTGGCTAATCTAATAGAACTCGAAATGGTCGACTTTGACGTCATCATGGGTATGAATTTTCTATCCTCTTGCTATGCTACAGTTGATTTTCGAGCTAAGAATGCCCGATTTTATTTCCCGAACGAGCCTATCATGGAGTGGAAGGGTAATACTATTGTGCCTAAAGGGAGTTTTATTTCCTATATTAAGGCATGAAAGCTCATTGCAAAGGGGTGTTTATATCACCTTGTCCAAGTAAGAAACATTGAAACTGAGAAACAAGTGTCAACTCTTCAGTCAGTACCAGTGGTGAATGAGTATCCAGATGTGTTTCCTGATGAACTTCCTGGATTACCTCCCGTTATAGAAATTGACTTCGATATCGATGTAGATACCGGTACTCAACCGATATCAATTCCACCTTATAGAATGGCGCCTGCAGAGTTGAAGGAGCTAAAGGAGCAGTTGAAAGACTTGCTTGACAAAGGCTTCATTCGACCCAGTGTATCGCCTTGGGCTGCACCGGTGTTGTTTGTATGTAAGAAAGATGGTACATTGAGAATGTGTATCCAGTATATAGACAGCTAAATAAAGTAACAATCAAGAATAAGTACCCACTTCCCTAAATAGATGATTTATTTGATCAGCTACAAGGAGCTAAATGTTTTTCAAAGATTGATTTGAGGTCTGGTTATCACCAGCTGAGGATACGTGAAGTAGACATTCCCAAGATATCTTTTCGGATAAGATGTGGGCACTATGAGTTCCTTGTCATGTCATTCGGACCAACAAATGCTCCAGCAGCCTTCATGGATATGATGAATAGGATTTTCAAACCCTTCCTTGATATGTACATGATTGTGTTTATAGATGACATCTTGGTATATTCATGTGATGAAGTAGAGAATGCAAATCATTTGAGATCAGTGCTACAGACACTCAGAGAACACCAGTTATATGCTAAGTTTTCTAAGTGCGAGTTCTGGTTAAGCTCAGTAGCCTTTATTGGCCATGTGGTATCTGGAGAAGGCATCAGAGTGGATTTTCAGAAGATAGAGGCTGTGAAGAATTGGCCTCGACCAACCACTCCCACAGAGGTACGTAGTTTCTTGGGGTTAGCCGGTTACTACAGGAGATTTGTGAAAGGCTTTTCCTCTATTTCTGCCCCATTGACTAAACTAACGCAGAAAGTATCTAAGTTCCAATGGTCAGATGCTTATGAAAGAAGCTTCCAAGAGTTGAAAAATAGATTGACTACAGCGCCAGTATTGGCCTTACCAGAGGGCATGGAAGGATATGTTGTATATTGTGACGCTTCAGGCATTGGCCTTGGTTGCGTCCTGATGCAGCATGGAAAAGTTATAGCATATGCCTCCCGAAAGTTGAAGAATCATGAACAAAATTACCCCACTCATGATTTAGAGCTTGCAGCAGTTGTGTTTGCACTTAAAATATGGTGCTACTATTTGTACGGGGTGCATGTTGATATCTTTACAGACCATAAGAGTCTTCAATATCTATTCAAGCAGAAGGAGTTGAATCTAAGGCAGAAGAGGTGGCTAGAGTTGTTATAGGACTACGATGTCGATATTCTTTACCACCCAGGTAAGGGTAATATTGTAGCAGATGCTCTCAGCCGACTATCTATGGGTAGCCTAGCACATTTGTCACTTGTTCAGCGTGAAGTGGTCAGAGATGTGCATATATTAGCAAGTCTAGAAGTTTGACTCATGGACTTCGAAAATGGTGGCGTTGTAGTATTAAATACGACAGAGTCGTCCTTAGTGGCATTGGTGAAAGATATATTGTGACACTTCAGGCATTGGCCTTGGTTGCATCCTGATGCAACATGGAAAGGTTATAGCATATGCCTCTCGACAATTGAAGAAGCATGAACAAAATTACCCCACTCATGATTTAGATCTTGCAGCAGTTGTGTTTGCACTTAAAATATGGTGCCACTATTTGTACGGGGTGCATGTTGATATCTTTACAGACCATAAGAGTCTTCAATATCTATTCAAGCAGAAGGAGTTGAATCTAAGGCAGAGGAGGTGGCTAGAGTTGTTAAAGGACTACGATGTTGATATTCTTACCACCTAGGTAAGGGTAATATTGTAGCAGATGCTCTCAGCCGACTATCTATGGGTAGCCTAGCACATTTGTCACTTGTTCAGCGTGAAGTGGTCAGAGATGTGCATAGATTAGCAAGCCTAGGAGTTCGACTCATGGACTCCGAAAATGGTGGCGTTGTAGTATTAAATACGACAGAGACGTCCTTAGCGGCATTGGTGAAAGAGAAGCAGTATGATGATCCCTTATTGCTCCAATATAAATAAGGGATTCGCCAACACTGGGTTATAACATTTGAGCTAGCAGGCGATGGAACTTTGAGATATCAAGGTAGACTATGTGCATCTGATGTAAATGGCTTGAGACTACAGATTATGGCCGAGGCATATTGTTCTCGTTACTCAATCCATCCGGGCTCTACAAAGATGTATCATGACCTTAAAGAGGTCTACTGGTGGAATGATATGAAGAAAGATATAGCAGCATATGTAGCACAGTGCTCCAACTGCCAGTAAGTGAAAGCAGAGCATCGGAGGCCCGGCAGCCTAGCTCAGACCATAAGTATTCCAATATGGAAATGGGAGGCTATTAACATGGATTTCATCACAGGTTTGCCATCTCCTTTTTGAAGACATGACTCCATTTGGTTAATAGTTGACCGGCTGACAAAATCAGCACATTTCTTTCCTGTTAAGTCCACCAGCACAGCTAAAGATTATGTTAAGCTTTATATAAAAGAGATTGTTCGCCTACATGGGACCCCAGTGTCCATTATTTCAGATAGAGGTGCCCAATTTACAGCTCATTTTTGGAGATTGTTCCAAAGAGGCTTAGGCACACAGGTAAACCTTAGCACTGCTTTTCATCCACAGACCGACGGTTAAGCCGAGCACACTATTCAGACTCTTGAAGATATGTTGAGAGCATGTGTGTTGGACTTTAAAGGTAACTGGGATGATCATTTGCCCCTAATAGAGTTTGCTTATAATAACAGCTATCACTCCAGTATTGGCATGGCTCCATTTGAAGCTTTGTATGGGAGGCGATGCAGATCGCCTATTGGTTGGTTCAAAGTAGGTGAGACACAGATACTAGGTCCAGATTTACTCCATCAAGCTATTGAGAAGGTCAAGTTGATATAAAAGTGGTTGAAAACTATGCAGAGTCGACAAAAATCATATACAGATGTACGGCGTAGGGATTTGGAGTTTCAAATTGATGATTTGGTATTCGTGAAGGGGTCACCTATGAAAGGCGTTATGCAATTCAGGAAAAAGGGTAAGCTGAGTCCTAGGTATATTGGACCTTATAGAGTTATACGCAGAATTGGCCAGGTAGCCTATGAGGTAGAATTACCTCCAGAGCTAGCTGCAGTGCATCCGATCTTTCATGTGTCTATGTTGCGCAAATGTTTAGGACAACCTACCCATGTCATCCCTACAGAGGATATCGAGCTTGTAGGAGACTTAACATATGAGGAAGTTTTGGTGGCTTTATTGGACTGACAAGTTAGGAAGTTAAGAACTAAAGACATAGCTTCAGTTAAAGTACTTTGGAGAAACCATAATATAGAAGAAGCCACCTGGGAAGCAGAAGCTGATATGAGAACTAAATATCCATATTTGTTCAAAGAACCATTGGAAGGTCCTTAAACTGCTTATTTCTTTTATATGATTGATAGTCTCTATTGTATTTGTTTCATGGTTATCTGACTCTCTTAAGATACATTTAGGTGTCTGATGTATGCTTACGATTCTAGAGACTTGCATGGGTGCAGCTTCCAGATGCAGAGTGTAAGGTGAGTTATGCAAATGATTGCAACTTTTATTTGAGTAAAAGGCCAAATGGAGCCTCGTGTAGTAATTATTGAGCATTGTATCTGTTATGACACTCTGCGAAGCATAGTTGTATGTATTCTTGCTTGCTGACAGGTTCTCGATAGGCCTATTTACAAAGGAAACTCTGCCGAAATTTCTGGAAATTTTGAGAGTTAGCCA
The DNA here is from genome assembly GCA_003996215.1 of Jaltomata sinuosa. NCBI lineage: Eukaryota > Viridiplantae > Streptophyta > Magnoliopsida > Solanales > Solanaceae > Jaltomata > Jaltomata sinuosa. Next base: position 29,955 of record QJPP01004665.1, read on the forward strand.
AATTTTAAGGCCTTACGATGAAAAAAGTGAAATGGCAGTTGATTTGGTAATTTCACAAGTTTCATGGGTGAATATGGAACTTAAAATAAATTATGAGCATCATTCGAGGATGAATGATCTTAAGTGGGGAAGATTGTAGTACCCCGGAGGATTCTGAATCAATTTTGGTACTTAGAACGAGTATAACTCTTAATTTATGAAGAGTTATGTGGTGCACATTTTAAAAGAAGCATAGTGTATATATAATTGTATACTTGTATATTAGTTTCTAGTGGGGCCCAATTCTTGATTAATTAAAAGAAAAGAGAGACAAGGGAAAGAGTGGAAAAAAAAGGAAAAGCTCTTTAGTTGTTGGAATAGAAAAGAATAATAGTACTAGTGCCAAAAAAGGAAAGAATAAGACAACAATAGCAAAAAGAGAAAGATCAAGAAAGGGGAAAAGAGAATAGGGGAAAAGTTGGGGAAAAGAGGCGTACAGTACTAGGTACTGCTTCAGCTGTAATCTTCTTCTTCTCCTTTCTTTCTAACTCCATTAAAGAAGAAATTGGACTAAGAAGAAGATTTAAAAAGGGGGAAGTTATACCCACACTTTCAAGGAGCATAAATTAAGAGATTTTTGTGATAATTTCAAGGAATTTTCAAGAGCTAAAGTTGGAATTTGAACTCCAAGAGGTAAATTATTCATTCTATTCCTTAATATGATTATGAATAAGTATTTGAGGATATTTGATTTTAATTTTTGTTAAGCTCTTAAAGTGGATCTTGATTATTGGGGTTCTTGAAAAGGGAAAAAGATAAAATTATGAGAAAATAGAGTTTTTGGGTGTTGTTATTGATGGGCAGATTTACTATCGGATTTTATAAGTCGAAAAATTAAAAATTCACTCCAAACTATGATTAAGGAGTTTGATTAAACCTTGGGTGTAAGCGGAAAATATTGGAATGAATTGTTAGGTGAACCTACGGGTTATTAATGAATACATATATGTTTTGTGTATGCAGTTGATTGGGTTGATTGTGTAAAGGCTACACCTTGGTGTGTTGAGTTGTTTGGAACTCGCGGTACTACAACTAGCTAGGAAAGTACCCAAAAGTATGTGGAGTTAAAACTTCCTTCGCCGTAAGGCACCCCCCTACATCACGTGTTCCCTCTATCTTGGTCAAATACCCTTCATGAAAAATGAAAATAAGGTTTTTAGTTGCTTCATGTGTCATTCTCTTGTTTAACCATTAAAGCTTATACGTACTCTTATTTTTCCCTTCGCGTCAACTTTCTTAATATTTCACATGATCGTAAATGTCTTTGCTTGAAATCCTTAGAATTCACACGATGTGGTCTTATATATGTGTCACATACTATAAATGAAATAAATGTCCATAGCATTATTACACTTGCTTATGTGACAACCTATTCGATATAGCCATAAGCTAAAGTGAAACTAGCATTTGGATAGTGATATTATATTCGGAAAGTTAAGTATTATATATAGAGATCTTACTTGATATTTTGACAATCTTTGCCATAGATTACATGCCATAGGCATGTTAAAGCGTTACTTGATAAAAGTTAGCGACGTGAGGGTATTCATAGGTTTTACTAAACACACCTGCGCGATGCTATTCTGTGCACAGGATAGAGACCAGACCCTCATAGTAAGCCTGAACATTGTAGCGTACCCGCCCTTGTGGCAATATTTGTATTTGGAGTCAGCTGGAATGTCATGCACTAGTTTTCCCTGACTCGAGCCAATACTTGGCATATGTGGCCTGCGGGTAGACCCTTATAGTGAGCCCTCAAAGGGCGTACCTCACTTCAGACCGCGATTATAGTTATGTGTATAAAATCATAGCAATAAGTACTTGAGTAGCATATGCTTTATACATGACTTGGATCGCCTTTGGTAGGCCATCACATGATCCTTTGTATTAAGTATAGTGTAAGTACACCACCTAGGCAAGCCATATGGGCTATATTATAATGAACGCTTCTTTGAACGTTATATGGAGAACTAATAAGGTTGGTGCATAGTTTACAATTTCATATCGTACATCTATTACTTGTATGCTCATAATTCTTTCGTTTTGACATATTATTCATATGAGCTTCCATATTTGTCTGCTTGTTATTCTGTCTGCTTTACATACCAGTACATGTTGTGTATGTACTAACGTCCCTACGTTCGGGGCACTATATTTTCTTATAAATACAGTGTCAGGTTTACAGGGGAGCAGACACCCGCGTTAGGTTCTTTTCCTACCTTCAACAAATATTTTGGTGAGCTTTATCTCCATCTGGAGCCAGTATGTGTATAGATCTCTAGTTGGGTACGTCGGGGCCTGTCCCGACTAGTTATTAGTAGTATAGCATTTTGTACTCGTTAGAGGCTTTCTAGACATTATCTAGTATCACATTGTAGAGTTTTTGTTCAAATGACTCTGTGGTATAAATATATGCATCATACGTAAATTTTCTGCTCATTTATTGATTTGTGACTTCGTATATGTCATAGATTACTCATAGCAGGTAGTCATACGGTTCTTGTCCGCCCTTCTGTTTTGGGGTGTGACACATATGGCCCAGGAGTTTTGGTAAAGTGGTCCCGGGCTCTTTCACGGATTTGTTTAAGTATGTTCGGGAGATCGTCTTCAAATGCTTCTACATTCATCTCTTTTTCTTCCAAAATTGACCTCTTCTCCCTGAACCTCACATAGTATGCATCCATCCCATCAAGTCCAAAGAACATTTCAGATTCAATTGGACCCTAATCTTGTATAGGCAAGCACACATTTGTGGATGATGAGGCTCGACTTGAACTAACCCTCTTTTTGTGCATCCTGGTGGAAGACATATTTCTGCAAATGGTCGTTAGTGGCAGCTACAGATATCCATGTACCACAATAGATTGTAGAAAAAATTAACAACTAAAAAGACTGCAATGCAACGAAGTAGAAAAACAAGGAAAATGATTGTTGGCTCATGCGAACCGCACCAGACAGGGTGCGCATCGCACGAGCTAACAGAAACCTTCGGTGGTTTCAGCTCAGGTCTGCAAAGCTGGTGTGAACCGCACCAACCAGGATGTGCGTCGCACCAGCCATCGCACATCAAAATAGTGAACTGGCCATCTCTCTTCACATGGTGTGATGCCTTGTACGTTCTGCACATTAAGATCTACGCATCACATGTGAAACGCACAAAGGCACAATTGGAATTTTTCAGTTCCTTGTGTTCTTGTGAATTATGTATGTGATTTGTAGAGAAAGATTTGCACGAAGCACTTGGCACCAAGCAATAAATCAACAGTTATAACAGCAGGGGCAAGGGGTATCATGACCATACAATCGTTTGGGTACTCATACTTCTCCATACTTCCATTGACCCACACTTTAAGCAAAAGAAAACTCAATGACTTCCCTTAAGAAGGACGTTACCCCATTTATCATTGGGAACATCAAGCCTTCAATTACTCAAATGGGCACACAATTATCAGCAATAATAACCACCTTCTCGAATAAGATCATACACCCAATAAAATTTCCAATCAAAGAACATGGGTATACAATCAGTAGCAATTTCAGCCCACACAACAATCATCTACCAAACCTGGTGAAAAATGTCAATTTGCCCTTAAGAATAACGTCACTCAATCTATCATAGAGCCAAACCATGCATCAACCACAAGTGGGTTACTTAGACTTCACCCCAAACACAAATTTCAAGGCTAAAAATTACTACCATTCATCATGCATTATCACAATTCAAGTTCTACCAAGTTGATCTTAAGCAAAATCTATAATACAATTCATAATTGGGGAACCAAAACTTTCGGATCTCACCCAAAATCAACATGGCAATTCTATTAAGCATGCTTCATAATATGAGTTCCTAATCAATATAAAAACAAGTATTTAACGTTGGGGAACTTACCACAAGTGAAGATTAAATGGACAGAAGCAAAAATTAAAGCTTTTTGAGAGCAACAATGGTGACCCAACAACTTGCCCGGAGAACTAACCGGCCAGAAGGGTGGTGAAGTGGTGGAGAAGTTTAGGTGAGAGGAGGAGAAGATTGTGGGGAAGTTTGAGGGATTTGTGGGAGGTTTTGGGAGAGAATTTGAGAAATTTAGGAGAAAATATGGAGAAGGAGGAGAAGGGTGCAAATTCAAAGTGGAAAAGAAGAAGAAAATTGGCCGGGTCAGTCTATGGATGGGGTTGGTCAATGGGTTAGGTCAATTAAATATTTAAATTTTACGTTGGTGCGCCACGATGTGCGATTTGCACCAGCCCAGGTGCGGACCGCATGTCATTTTGCACCTCACCTTTTATGTCCTGAATTTGGCCCAGGCCTCTACTTCATCATGCGATGGAGGTGCGACACGTACATGGGCTTGTGCGAATCACACAGCCCAGTACACATCACCTCTAAAATTTCTTTTTCTTTCCAGGTTTCTGTTCTTGGCATGTGTTGGGTCATGCGACATGCACAATGGGTTGTGCAAACCGCATGGTCATCCGCACATCCCATTTCTTACCCTATTTTGTACTTGTTCATTTTTCTCCTCCATGCATCCCTAAAACACACCAAAAACAACAAAGGTAAAGGAAAATAAATTAAAGACACTTGGGTTGCCTCCCAAGAAGCACTTGATTTAACATCGTAGTTCGATGATAGTGCCTCAACCTAGTAGTTGTTGGATAGCATGATAATTCTGTTGGTGTGGCCCCATCCCAATAAAGGTAATTGCTTCTTCAATGTCCTCATCACATCATCATGTTGCCAACTTGGCAACTCTTCAAATTTAGGTGACTTGCCCACTTCCCAATCTTCAAGGGCATGATCAAGCTTGCCCTCCAACTCTATCACCGCTATCACCCTAAAGTCATCCAGAGGTCTTGTGGATTGGCACACATTGAATGTCACCACTTCATTTCCCACTCATAATTTAAGCTTACCGAGTTTAACATCAACAAGAGCTCTCTCCATGGCTAATATTGGTCACCATAAGATTATGGGCACCTCAACATCAACCTCACAATCTAGGATCATGAAGTCTGATGGGAGGATGGACTTTTCCACCTTTACCAACACATCAAAGAAAATTCCTACCGATCGTTTAATGGACCGATCCCTCATGAGCAAGCGCATAGAAGCAGGTTTGGGTGTACCCAATCCCAACCTATTAAAAATCTCTAGGGGCATCAACTTGATGCTTGCCCCTAGATCACCTAACGCCTTTCAAAAAATAAATAGCACAATAGTTCAAGGTATGGTGAATGCACCCGGATCATCATGCTTTGTGGCGACATTACTTGTCATCACAGTACTACAGCTGTGTGAAATCTCAGTAGTGCCCACATCAACGATCTTCTTTTTCTTAAGCAACTCCTTTATAAACTTAGCATACCCCGGCATTTGTGTCAAGGCTTCAACCAAAGGAATATTTATATATAGCTTGCTAAACATGTCAACAAACTTGCTGAATTTTTTATCTTCCTTCTTTTTGCTAAGCCTTTGAGGGTACGGAGGAGGTCCCTTGGGAAGTGTGGTAGGCACACTTTGAACATGAGGGGGTCCTCCTCAATATAAATGGTCTCTTGGGATAGAGATTTAGCCTCCTCCCTTTCATCATCAATATTAACACTCACCGAGGTGTTGGGTGCACTAAGCTTCACCCCAACCTCTTATTCTACAATATCACTATCACACACGATCGCTTTTCCTTTATCACATGGCTCAATGATGGCTTTAACAACAGGTTTTTTTGCTACAATAACCGGCTCCACAATATTCTCTCTCACCATGCCACTTGTTCTCCCACTCCTAGTGACAACTGCCATGACATGAGCATCGTTCTTAGAATTTGCGGTGGTGTCACTAAGTAGTGTTTCTTTCAATCTTGGATTCATTTGGGTAGAGAGGTGATTCATTTGGGCTTCAAAATGTTTAATCAAAGTTGAATGAGAGCTCACGGGTTGAGGAAGTATTGACACTTCACTTTTAAGCTCACTAACCCCGGTGTTTGTCGAATCTATTATCTTCAAAACCAAGGACAACATGTCCTCTATCTTCGAATGACTGAGATTGCTTGTTGTGGGTTGGTATAAGGAGTCCGACTTGTTTGGAGGAATATATGGGTTTGAGCTCCGGTGATTGAATCTATCACCCTCTGTATCACGATCTCTCCAATTTCCATCCCTTTTCTTATCCTTGATCCAACCTTGATTCACATCCTTTAGGCGATAATACCCGGTACGAGAATTTGCCGTTACATGACAAACCTTACCATCCATGATGGTTATCAACTCGTCGTCATTGGCCTTAATTTCTTGTGTACTCACAGCATTCACGGTCTTAGCACCACTTGACCCCATCATGTGCTTGGCAAGCAAGTCTATTTGGGTCATCATCTTAGCCATGATCATATCCCTCTCTTCATCCTTCCTCCTCATCTCATTCATTAGAATGGATGTGGTCACTCCTGAAGTTTGAATATCCGCCTCCCTTATGTGCCAAGCTTGGTTGGTCTTGGTCATTCTCTCAAGAAGGGCCGAGGCAACAGAAAATTAGAGATCCATGAAGGTACCGCCACCAAGATAGTTGGCTACAGATTTATTCATTTAATTCAAAGATCTAAAGAATCTTTGCAACAATACATGGTCTGGCAAACCATGGTTAGGACATAACACAAGCCTTTTTTTAAACCTCAACCACACTTCATGTAGAGGCTCTTCAGGGAGTTGACAGAAGTTTATGATCTCATCCCTTAATTGCATCATATGTGATGGAGGGAAGAATATTATTTTAAATGCATCCACCAATCCATTCCATGAGGTAATGGACCCATCCGGTAGCTCTTCCAACCACGTTGTGGCTTCCCCCGCTAAAGAAAAGGGGAATAGGCATAATCGGATGGACTCTTGGGAGATATATTGAAATATGAATGGTTGAAAAATCTCCACAAATTATGGATGTGTCGATTGGCGTCTTCATAGGGTGCTCCACTAAATATACCCTTCATTTGGATCAAGTGGACCATGGTGCTAGTAACATGAAATACGACATTTCCCATCGTGGGGGGTAGGCGGATTGCACCTACTCCCATTTGTATGACAGGATCAGCAGCTTCTGCATCCATGAAGTCTCCGTTGACACTATCATTGTCACCTATCTCACTCATGAGCTAGCCTGTGCAATCACAACATAACAACAAACAAAGTAAAAAGAAACAAACACTTTCAAGGTGATTTCAAATCTATAATAAAAAAGGCTAAACAACTTAATTCCCCGACAACGGCGCTATTTTTTATAACGCTCAAACATACTCTCCTACTAGGAGGTATCAGTGATCGTCAGAGCAAAACACATTTATAGTTCAATCGCACAGAGAATTTAGCATTAGCCTAGGCGATTGTAAAATAGAGTTCACAACGAGAGTGTGTAATAATAAAAAAAAAGGGGAATTGGGAATCTGTCATAATTTCGTAATTCAACAAACAAAATAATAAAGTAAAGCGGGGTGTAGACAATAGAGAGGACAACTAGGGATGTGCGTCAAATGGGACTCGAACAAGGGATAGGGTGAATGCTTATTCATACAAATTTATGCTAATTCATACAAGCAGCCTTGGTTTTAAGTATAGTTATTTATCTCTCGATCAACAACCATATGTCCAATAGCCTTAACTCAAGCACTATTGATTATGAAATAAAAACAACCAAGATATGTTTGGGGAGGTCATACTATTTCTAGCTTTAGACCTTTAAGTGGGTGATTCCATCGATATGAGCTATTTCTAGCCTCAATCTAAATGGAAGCCCAAGTTCCAACTAGTAATTTCACATCCGAAGTTATGAAATTCTCTTTCAAGCAACAACATAACCAAGTAAGGAAAATCAATATTTGCAACCACCAATTTTAGAATTAAAATATGGTAAAATCACTAGACCCATGTCAAATAAACATTTATAAACAAGAATTAGCAATACCCACACCCATTCATCAAGTATCCATTATCAACACATCCCTATATAAGAGGTTTAGCTACTCATACTTAAGAAAAGAGGTATACCAAATGGGTAGTTCAATTTCCTTTCCATTCAAGCTAAATGTCTCACTATCCAAGCTCAATTTGTACATAAATGGTGGTTCTAAGAATGGGAAGAAGGAATTTGATGAAACCCTCTTCTTGTTCTTAGAAAGGAAAACTTATTCACAAAGCTAAGAATATCTCTAGAACTCAGTGCTAGCTGAACTATTTACAATTGTGTCTAAATTGGGTATTAGAGCATTCCCAAGATGTCACAAAATATTGGACAAAAATGCCTTTCGGGCGGTGTGCGGCACGACGTGCATTTTGTAGATTGTGATCGCACACCAAGCTTCAGTGATCCAGTGACTCAGCAACAAATAGGCAGCTTCATGCAAGGGGGATGCGGTTCACGCAGAGCATTGTGAGCATCGCACAGTGACCGCACCCCTTAACAGATTCTTCAGTTGATTTTTATCTCCATGTGCTGGGAGGTGCGGTCCGCACCAAGCCATGTTCATGTCGCACAAGGGCCGCAACTCTCAGCAGAATCTTCATCTTGTTTGTTCACTTCACACTTCACTCTTTTTTGGCTCTTCTTGGGTCTATTTCCTTGTTTTCCATCTTTTATCACAAGTACCTGCATAGATGATAAGTTGGAATTCTACCTACTTAGTTAGATTTTAAGCTTATACTTTTGCTACAATGAAGTGGATAAACAGTACAATTGACATGAATTATTTCTATTTTACAGGTTTCTTTGTCTAGAAGTGTTCGGAAAAGATTTGAATGTAAACAAGTCAAAATTGAGCTAAAAGGGACTGCTGACCACTGACACAAAGTTGCTCATTGCGACTGTGAGAGTAAGGTCACCCGACCGTGATGCACAGGAAAGAGTTAAAGCCAGGTGATCGTATGGAGAAAGAAGTCAGAGCTATGAGGCCACGAGGTTGAGGACATGTGAATGTAAGGAAAGAAGTCAAAGAACCTCGCGATCGCGAGGCACATGCATCCGGCCGCGATGAAGACGTCGGCAGCTGCAAGACAGATTTGGAAATTCCCATTTTTAGAAACCCCAATTCACTTAAAACTCTTCTCAGCCATTTTAGGATCTATCTTTGGCAAATTTCACAACCCTTGACAAGCTTGGAGAGCAAGTTCATCAACCAACACCATAGGAGTGAAGATTTTGATGCTCTTTATTGTAAAAATCCTTAGTTTTCATTCTTCAACTCTTGCTCTTAATTACTAATTTATAAGTGTGATTTTTGAATTGAGATTTGGGTTTTGTATTAGAGATAATAGGTGTTTGGGTATTAAATTCATGTTTTGTATTTGCTATTTTTTAATTATGTGGGTCTATTGAATCCTCCATGCTTGAATTTATAGTTAATGGTTGCAAACATTGACTTAGCATTCTAATTGGGTTCTTACTTGAGAGAGGAGCTCCTTAATTTGGGAAGGTTCAATAGTGGAAATTTGGGGTTTCCACTCTAGATCAAGGTTAGAGATAATTTGGTTGTCAAAAACTCCCATCTAAGAGTTGGGTTTAGAAATAACTCAACTCACCCAAGTTAATTTGTTGGTTATTTCTCACTTGTGGTGATTCGAGAGAACCCTTGAGGATTGTGGCTTGATTGGTTGAAAGATGGTTAAGTACACCTTTAGCCAAGACTACTCATGTGTTGATTGGATGCAAGTCTTGTGAATTGAATTCTCATTCTCAATGCTCCTTGTTATCCTTTCTCGGTGAGAGCAAGGTGAAAGCCATTGATCAAATCTATCTTGTAGTTATTTTTCCTTTATGTTTTGTTTTAGCTTAAAATCCCCCTTTTTGATATCTTTTCTTTTGTTAATTGAACTTTAATAAGTTGCTTAGTGTCACGCCTCAAATTCCATTTAGACGGACAGGCACTCGATGCCCTAAAGGCCCGAGAGAACCAACTTATAACCTGTGATTTATCATGCATATAACTATGACAATTAAGAAGCTTTGACTGTAGATAAGCTGCCTGAATAACAAGACCAACATAGATAGGCCCAAAACTTATGTACAGGATCTGGCCGTTGAGGCCACAACTGTTAAGAGCAAAGACATAACTAAGTTTTACTTTATCATTGGTCTACAAAGCCTTTACAAGATAGACAAACTTAGTTTAGGTCGAGACAGAGCCCCGCCTTACCCTTAACTATACAATACCAAAAATATATATCAAAGACTTGGTAAAGCCCTGAATCAACCTAGAGCTCACCAACAGCAGTCGAGTGTCCTGTGCTCCTACTGGGGAGGTCTACTAGCTAGAGTACATGTGCCTACGGCATAAAATGCAGCATCCCCCATGAGGGACGTTAGTACGAGAGAATGTACTGAATATGTAAGGCATAAAGTAAACCATATGTAAACAAGAGCTCAAATAGAATCAGGTATCAGTGCATAAACGTGTAAATAAGAACAGAAGATCACATTTGCTTACACTTGTGAAATCATGTATATTACATTCTTTTGGTTACTCTTCTTTGCTTTATGATCATTGTAAGGCATGTGATACACGTGACCAACTGATCAGTAGTAGAAGAGGAGTCCCATGCTAGGCAATTTAGCCCCTGGGATGATGCCCTCGTAAATATACAAATTGGGATCGACCTATGCTAGGCTTCCACCCATAAGTACACAAATAGGGATCGACCCATGCTAGGCTTTCACCCCTGGGCTGCCACCCACACATATACAGATTACTTCATTTAGTTTTTTTAATCTTTGAGATTGTTTCTTTGGTGGTTGTAATCTTTATTGAGCTCAAAACTATGGACTAGTAGTAGAAGACATGTGACTATGCACTTAAGGCAGTAACAATGATATAAGGAGCAAACGTAACATCAACGTAATGTTTAGGAGCTTATATGATACAATGAACCTCATTTGGCTTAGAGAATAACTCACAAAGCTTGCAGTTGAAAGTATATTTACTAGGAAAAGCACTTAGGAAACTCACTTTGTTGGTAACAACACAAATATAAGAGTTCATGCCAAGGAATATGAAACTGAAAAACCTTACATACCTTGTCGTGTAACTCGGATATTACAACGAATTAAGCTTCCCCTTTCAGATTATTTATCTACAATGAAATATGTGGCAAAACTAGTATTAGTAGCTAGTTAACCAATTTGGGCTACTTGATCTCACTAAATCAGTAACTAGGTAGTAAGCTCGTAATTGATCAAACCAAGAGTGCTCCTTTCACCTCTTCTCCTCTAAACATATCTATATACTGTACGACCTTCTCATAATGTCCCTTGAAACTCTTTCGACTTCATAACATATACCAAACAACATACAAAGGTGTGCAGGCAGCAAGTTAAAATAAAACCTAATTAAGTGGTGTATTACCACACCCTCCTTCCATACTTCAATACAACTTCACACACCCTTTTACAAGTTCAACCAAGATATCCCAAATATATATACATAAAACTGCTCCTAAAATAATCCCAAACATCCTTCAACATAATAAGAAAGTATTTTAACTCAAGGATTCCAATCACAACCCCATGGTTCTTGACACAAACACATACAGAATTCTCCATCAAACTTGTATATAAAAAGGGGGGAAAATGGGCAGTAACTTTACCTCAAATTCTGAAAATCTGTTCTCCTAACTTGTACTTCATCAAGAGCTTGAACTCCCCTTCAACTTATCTTGAAAAGAGGGAGAATACTTAAGAAACCTAATGGTATTTTATGACTGCTATGTGAAGCTAAGAGAGAGAGAAAGAAAGAACTTCTAAAATCTGATTTTTTTCCAAGTTAAAATGAGTGAAATGAGCTGGCCTTAACCCCTTTAAAGGGGGGATGCTTTGGCCGACTTTCCTTGCTCATTTTGAGCCACAAAATTTCAAGAAGGTGATACACCTACTTGGCCATTTTACATGGGCTTTGTTGGACTTAACCTTATTGGGCCTTGGCTGCCAATTCTTTCCCTTTCTTTCACATCTTTGGGCCAGAATTTATTCAAGTGGGTGATGGGTGTACTTGGCCCTCTAAGCTAGTCAAAATAGTCTTAGTAGGTGATGCACCTACTTAGTTCTTTAGGCTGGTCAATAAGTCAAAGTAGGTGATGCACCTACTTGTCACCTACTAGCTTAGTTAAGTCAAGCAAGCAGCTCACTTATTTTATTCTATTTTCTAATTTCTAATCCCTTTTGCTTTAACTTAACACTTCACCCTAAATATTAAGCTCAAATACAACCTTACCATCTCGAGTTTAAATACTTTTGTCGAGGTTAACTTGGCCGTTTACGTGCTGAACTGAATGGGGCATTACAGCACCTCCCAATACACATTAAACTATCACTGCTCATATAAGAAACTCGGTCCCTCACCTATACGACAAGGCTATGTCAAGTGATATATGAATAGGACTAGTGTATACAGAATACGGGATGTTACACTTAGATTCTTTATTACCTCAATCATGATTACAATATTCTCTTTGGGTTCGACCCCGACATCCATTGGGAATTATAAATGTGTTTTGCTTAACGATCGTCGATACCTTCTAATTGGAGAGTACGTTTGAGTATTTATCAAAAATAGCACCATTACCGGGGAACAATTTGGCGTATTAAGTTAGTTTACAATTTGAGTTTACTTACTCGAGTTCAATTTTTATGAATAGTAATTTTTATTTTATTTGGTTTTATTATGTTAAATGATGCCATGGCATCTAAAAGTGAGGATGTTATGAATGAGGCAAGCTTGAAGGTGGAGATGCCCAAATCCCACTCTAACCACTTTTTGACCTTAAGTTTGATTGAATAGATGAAAGTCGAAATAATCAAGCTTTTGGAAGACCTTGGAAGGAGAATGGATGAAGGTTTATCTTATTTTAAGTTTGTGGTGAAAAGAAAGCAAAGCAACCTTCCTCGCTTGAAGGCAAAAAAATGTAAAATTCGAAATCAAGAGAATGGCCTTCTCATGTTCAAACCTTCACCCCGTGGTTGTCACCGGAAGTTTGATTCAATTTTGGGTCAAAGGTTCAAATCCTCTAAGTGGAGATCTAGATGGTGAGGTAACTTGCATCGCGCCGCGACATTAAATTGTGCGCTTGATGGGAGGCAACCCATCATGTTAATGCTTTACTTCACTTTTTGTTTCTTTTTGATTTGTTTTAGGTGCCCAAAGGAATGAGAAGAGGAACCTAAGTTTTGAGAAGCACCAAAAATTACCTCTGAAAAACGTTCTTTTCGCATCTGGAAGAGTGCCTGTCGTACATGCCATCGCACATGAAATCAGTGAACTGAACAAAAGTCTTGGCTTGTGTGAAATTAGTGCAATTTGTACCTCCCAAAGTGTGTGTCACACCCAGCATCGCACGTCAAAATAGTGCACTGTGCAAAAATTCAGAAAACTCAGATGAAGCTAAGGCATCGCAATCACGAACCCTGACCCTCGCAATCGCGAAGAGGTAAATTCTTCCTAACTCTTCATGACCGTGTGAATATTTTATGATCACGTGGAGTCGGGTGATTTTAACTCATCGCAATCGCGTGATAAGGCCTCACAACTGCGAGGCACTGAATGGTTTCCAGGTAATAAAAGATCAGAGGAGCAGTTTCAAAAGCAAAACTTGCTTTGAATTTTAGCTACTTTTCTCTCCTAAGGAAAGAATAAACGTCCATCAATTCAATTTTGTAGTCTCTTCAATCAACAAAGGTATGTGCTCTGTAACCCATTCTCTTCTTGAATATTTCCCCCATTTGTGCTTAAGTTAATGGCTTCAAGAGCCCTTGTAGTGTAAATGTGGGGGGTGATTGAGTTGTTGTGCTATCATTCTTGGGTGAAATTTTCTATGGATGAAATTGATGGTTTAGGTTGTTAGGCTTGTTGGATGTTTTGGAGCCAGGGAAAGTCTGAGTACCCGTTAGGCTAGATAGAACTTGTTAGAGTTGGGAAGACTACATCATACATGTCGATGTGTGAACTACATGAGCTTTGCACAAGCTACTGCCTGGCTTGTGTGTTGCACGTGTGATCCTCTCTTTGATATGTGTGAATCGCATGTTGCCTTTGTGATGGGATTGGTGTGTTGATGAGCCTTGAGTATCCATATCAATTTAGATATATGAATTAGACCAATGATAGACTGAGTGACATCATTTTTAAGGGCAAATCAACATCTTTTGAGGTTTTGGTTGCAATTGAATTGTTTGGTACTAATGGAGTTAGTCTCGCATGATAATTAAAGTAGGCATACCCATTCAAAAATTCTTGTGAGAAATGCATGGCAAAGAATGATGTGTGTAACAACTCCTTTAATCTTTTTGTAACTCTTAAGAATTGGTGGTGATAACTTGAAAATGTGACTCTATTTGTTCTTGTTTAGGAGTAAAATTGATCCTTCTTGAATGATTCGCATGCCATGTGTGGTGAGATTTAGTTGAATAATTCTTGTGCTTGCTTGTGTTAACTAGAACTTGCCCGATTATTCTTTAAAGCTAGTCTTGATTACTTTTGGTTGGAGAAATGATCTTAGGCCTTCTTTATGATTATCGAAGCCCACTTAGCCTTAAAAGCCACCACTGCACTTAAATTGAATCATTAGTCACCCCTCTTGAGCCTAATACCTTTTCTTTGGCAACCTTGATACAAGCCTTGAACCATTTTTGAACATGTATTCTTCTCTTGAACCTGTCCCTCCTTGAACTCTACAAGTGTGAAATCGAGGCTAAAATCCTAAGTTTGGGGGTTGATAAAAGGTACCTTGGAGGAGTGCTAAATGAGTAAATCATGGGTTGTTGCTTAAAAAGAATTCCTAAAAAGAAGGAAGAATTTGAAAAAGAAAGCAAAATGAAAGGAAAAGAGGAAAGGAAAGAAAAGAAATGAATCCAAGGTGAATAGAATGATAAAGATTTGGGCCCTGAATGAAAATAAGTGAAATAGGTGCCTCGTGTTGAATGAAAATGAAAAGAAATGGCTGAGATTTTGAATTGGAAAAGTTGTGTAGAGTTCGAGGAGGATGTAGTCACTTGAATCTGAATATGTATCCTACCCTTCCCCGAACCTACATTATAAGCTTAGAAAAGTCCTTTGAGATCTCCGATCGATTATTTTTAAGCTAGTGGCGAATGAAAATAAGGGCAAGCTTATGGTTGATACTTGTTGGTACTTGAAATTCTTTGCGCATTTGTCCCTTGTGCATATTGTATTTTTGGGACTTTCGTCCTTGTGAGGGCATGCGAATTAGATAAGTTGGTAATGTTGATAAATTTCAAAAATGAGTCAAATGAGCATGTTGAGTTAACTAATGGTTTTGAGTCACTTCTTGAAGATTAGTTGATGTAACTTAGTTGTTCTTGTAGTCCCATTGCATGCTTGAATTTTGTTTGAATAGAGGGAAATGCCTAGATTAAGTTATCATATGATTGGCTAATCATTAGTACCAATCAAAGTCATGCTTGGTGTTGAAATGGATTTCCTTGGCTTAAGGTATTGTCATTGCACTTATGTCGTGTGCCTCTTAAATTAGTATTTTTAGTTGTTTGAGGACAAGCAATAGTTCAAGTTTAGGAGTTTGATAAATTGATATTCTATCTACTTATTTAGCTTTTAAGCTTATGCTTTTGCTACAATGAAGTGGATAAATAGTGCAATTGAGACAAATTACTTCTATTATATAGATTTCTGTATCTAGAAGTGTTCGGAAAAGATTTGAATGAAAATAAGTCACAATGGAGCTAAAGGGACTGCTGACTACTAACACAAAGTTGCTCATCGTGACCGCGAGAGTAAGGTCACGCGACCGTTATGCACAGGAAAGAGTTAAAGCCACGCGACCGTATAGAGGAAGAAGTTAGAGCTACGTGACCGCGAGGTTGAGGACACGCGACTGTGAGAAAGGAAGTCATAGAACCTCGCGATCGCAAGGCACATGTATGCGACTGCGATGAAGATATCGGCAACTGCAGGACAGATTTGGAAATTTCCATTTTTGAAAACCCCAATTCACATAAAACTCTTTTCAGCCATTTTGGGATGTATCTTTGGCTAATTTCACAACCCTTGACAAGCTTGGAGAGCAAGTTCATCAACCAACACCATAGGAGTGAAGATTTGGATGCTCTTTATTGTAAAAATCCTTAGTTTCCATTCTTCAACTCTTATTCTTAATTGCTAATTTGTAGGTGTGATTGTTGAATTGAGGTTTGGGTTTTGTATTAGAGATAATACTTGTTTGGGTATTGAATTCATGTTTTGTATTTGCTCTTGTTTAATTATGTGAGTCTATTGAATCCTCCATGCTTGAATTTATAGTTAATGGTTGCAAACATTGACTTAGCATTCTAATTGGGTTCTTTCTTGAGAGAGGAGCTCCTTAATTCGGGAAGGTTCAATAGTGGAGATTTGGGATTTTCACTCTAGATCAAGGCTAGAGATAGTTTAGTTGCCAGAAACTTCCATCTAAGAGTTGGGGTTAGAAATAACCCAATTCACTCAAGTTAATTTGTTGGTTATTGCTCACTCGTGGTGATTCGAGAGAACCCATGAGGATTGTTGCTTGATTGGTTGAAAGACGGTTAAGTACAACTTTAGCCAAGACTACCCATGTGTTTATTGGGTGCAAGTCTTGTGAATTGAATTCGCATTCCCAATGCTCCCTTGTTGTCCTTGCTCGGTGAGAGCAAGGTGAAAGCCATTGATCAAATCTATCTTGTAGTTATTTTTCCTTTATCTTTTGTTTTAGTTTAAAAAACCCCTTTTTGATATCTTTTCTTTTGTTAATTGAACTTCAATAAGTTGCTTAGATTCTTTATTAGCTTGATCGCGATTACGTTGTTCTCTTTGGGTTCGACTCCGACATCCGTTGGAAATTATAAATTTGTTTTACTTAACGATCGTCGATACCTCCTAATTAGAGAGTACATTTGAGCATTATCAATAGACATCATTAAAGGCCATAAGAACCTCTAAATCTCATCAAAATATAGCAATAATTCATGAATAAAGGCTCAATAAGTTGGTAGATACCGACTTATCAATGACTTCCGCACATTCTTATATTATATTTAGTTGTCTTCTATTATCTTGATAATTTACGACTGGTTTGGTTATTTGTTCTTCTAAAATTTTCTAAGTGTTAGACTAAGGTTTAGGTTGATTAGTTCTCCCATCGGAGGGTTAGTGTGAGTTTCACTCACGCCTAATTAGATCGTGACATTAGTAATATAATTCACCAATCCAAAATCAATATCACAATATTTATAAAAGCTTTCTTATAAACCATAGCAACACTCAACATTAAATATATGGAATTCCATCTAATAGAAACATCTAGGCACAAAAACTTCTTAGATGTTATCTTGTCAAGATCACAACAATCCTTAAACCTATTCCATATTGTATGAGATTGTCTAATCTACCTAACAACGTATGGTGTTGGTTGATACACTTCCTTTTTTCAAGCCATCCTGAACAGCTAGATTAATGATGTGGGCCATACACCTCAGATGAAGGTGTTCACCTTTCATTATATTGGTATTCCACTTAGTAAGTTGCTTGAACAAGTCCTTAACCCTGCCATCATTAGAACTTGCATTATCAACTGTCACAGTGAAATCCTTATCCACTCCCCATTCAAGCAAGCATTTAGAAACACCATTAGCTAAATCTTGACCTTTGTGACTAATTATTGGACAAAAGTTCAATATTATTTTATGCAATTTACAATCTTTGTTAAGAAAATGACTAATTAAACACATATGATAAGTTCTTTGAATTGAAGTCCATATTTTTGTAGTAACTGAAATTCTTTGTTTTGTTTCTTTGAAATACTTTCTCAATGCTTGCTTTTCTTCATTGTAAAGGTCAAAACAACCCCTAGTTAGACTAGTACGAGAAGGAACATGAAACATAGGTTGAACAGTCCTAACAAAAGATCTAAGCCCCTTCTTTTCAACCACACTAAAAGATAGCTCGTCCACAATAATCATACGAACTAAAGCCCTCCTACACATATCTTGATCAAATTTTCAAGAGACAAGTAAGACTTCACCTTTTTCAGTACCTTTTATAGGTCAAAAAGTAATTCATTTTTGAGTTTTGTCAACTTTAGAATTTCTGGGTAAAGTTAACACACCTTTTCATATGTGCAAGAAAATTACTAGTACCGCAACCTTTTGAAGAAGTGTCATAAACTTGATTGCAATAATTATATTTTACTTTTCTAGTTTCATCTAATTTATCAACATATCTTTCAAAGTGATCCCAAGCCTTGGATCTATCTATCATGGTTTTCCTTTTTTAGGGAGGAGATTCAATAGGAGAAATGGCGTGTGTCTAATGTATCTGATGATTTATTTGAAGCACTAATTGCGCTCACTTTTTCAGCAACTTGAATATGATCCACCGTCTCTTCAGACTTTGAGTCTGACATCTACGAAAAAACAAGTACAAAATATGAATGAGACCAGAATCAACCATCTACACGAATATTTGATCTAATATTGATTAGAAATTTGAAATACTCCAAACATAAAATTACTACTTAGAAATTGGAACGAGACACTACTTTGCATTTAAACACCAATTTATACTAGAAGTTGACATATTTCACAGAAAACAATCAACAAATTCTAAATTTAGAGTCAAAGAAAATCACTGAATTCCTTTAACTAAATAGAAAATTTCATAATCAATTTTACACATGCAAATCAGTGATGTTTATAATCACTCAAAATAGATACAAAAATAAAATAGAGATGGGATCAACGATTATATCAAAGAAGAAAATAATTTCTTACCTTAGTGTATCGTGAGGTTGAGAAAGAGTGAGTTTGAGGCTTGAGAGAATTGGAACTTTAGAAGAACTGTAAATATGTAATTGTAAAGACTAAAGAAAATTGCAGTAGTCTTTGAATTGAAATATTCTAATTATGAACCTAAGCTATGGTATATTTACCTATCATAGATAAAGAGAGGTGCATTCATTTAGGTCTATAAGTAATTAATAAATATTATTATATATACATATATATAATATTTACTTACCATTTATAAATTTTAATTTTTCGAATCGATTCGGATTGTAAACACACTCAATAATATTCAAATAAAAAAATCGTGATATTCTAAAAATAAAATCATAAATTAATTCAAACTGTATAATACAAATCGTATTATTCAAATTGCTTCGAATCAATTCAAATATTCGAGTTGATTCAATTTGTGCACACCTTTACTACAGATAGTTATCATGATTCTGAATTATATGAAGGCATGGACTCAAAACTTATCATAACTTACTCACCACCCTAAGCATAAGATTAAACGCAATCGCCACAAAGTAATTTTAAGGCTCCTGTAGTAATATTGAATTTATTATTGCAGTATAAATTTTAAATAGCACACAAAAGACTTTGGATAGAAGACTATCAAACAGAATAATGATCAAAACAAAGGCTAATGCAAAAAGTAGAGCAAGTTGAAAAGTTGATAAGACACCTGTAGATCAAGCAAACAACACATCCATCTGAAACATGAGATCTAAATTTACAGCTAAGAGAAAATTGTTATCATCTTTGAAAAAATAAGAAAAACTTAGAAAGTTGTTCCATCAAAAAAATTAGAAAAAATGGTCTAAAACTCTCCCAACTTATATCCAAAATTTTAACTACACACTCGAACTTCATGGGTGTCTTATCACCTCCTTGAATATTTTATTTCTCTATTTAATACACCCCTGAGTGCTGACCTGTTATAGGAGGTGAGAACACCTTCTCTAGGCACGTTAGAGGAGGCACAAATGCTCTAAAATCCCAAAAATATTTACACGTGTATAATTCATGTCGTCCCCAATGATCATCTTCCCCAAGTTAAATCATATACCTCTTCTCCACCATTAACCCTTCCATCTTCTTTAATGTTTTCATGATTTTCTTTCAAAAATAGCTAGGGTTTAGTTGTTAATGCTAATTTCTACTTTAAATCTTGAAGTTAGGGTTTGTAATCTGCTCCAATTTTTTATTAGGGTCTGTAATTTGAATTTTGATTTTTTTCAAATTCGTTAAATGAAAAATACAGACTTGAATAAGTTTTGTATGGATGAATTAAACTCAATTCTCAATGTTGTAGTGAGATGCAAATATGACATTCTGCTATATTTGTAAATTTCTTGGTCAAAATTAAATTCGGGAAGAAGATTTTGGTCTTGTCCCTGCTGTGATGTATGTATTTTTTCTTGTTGTCTTGCTCCACTTTAAATTCAATTGATGCTAATGTACTATTTGTTTTTCTCTATTTTTCAGTTTAAAAGCTGTAAATTTTTAGATGGAGGAACAAAGAAGAAGTGGATTCAAGATCAAATTTTATTCTTTCAAGATTGGTGAACAAAATCAACGAGTTGAAACAAGAATTATGGATTAAGCAGGTTCATATTGGCAACTTGAGTAACTTTAATTTGACATTGGATAGGAGGCTCAATGAAAGGTGAAAATGATGTAGGTTCAGTAGGAAGATATTTTTGTGTATTTTAATTTGTGTTGTTGCTATGTTCATCAGCAATCAATCTGTTCCAAAGTAATATTTGATTTGTATTATTGCTATGTTCATCAGAATTGTTAATGTATGCGATAAATTTTGTATATCTCTCAATATATATCAATCTATGTTGTCAATTAAAGCTTGTGTAAATTGTTTGCACTTTATCTGTAATGACCAACACAATTAAACACCACTTTTATATACAATTAAATAGCCAATAGAATTGAATAGCCAACATAACATCATCTGTAAACACAACTGATAGCCAACAAAATTAAATAGCCAACACAACACCATCTCTAAACATATATGAACACAACATCACCATTCATTCATACTTCAACATCATTATTCAGACTTAATACAAAGATATACCAAAATAAAGTCACATTCATAAGGCCTCACATGAGGCAGAATTTACCAATAAATAAAATCAAAAATAATAGGCCCTTAATTACTCCAACATCACCATTGTTCTAAAGATAAAATAAGAAACAGTTTGCATGTTTACTGAACTAACTTAAAAAAGTGATTAAATACATCAACACCACTATAATTTTTATGGCATCTTTAACTGTGAAGAAGTGCTATTTTGACTTGATTAACAGTAGCATCATCTGCAATAGCAATATCTATATTATCATCTCTTGAAATAAATTTAGTAATATCTATTTTGACTTTCTCTACTTCTTTTTCTGAGAAATCAAATTTAGCAGGACCAACATCTATATTATCATCTCTTGAAACATGATTACCAGTAGCACCATCTGCAGTAGCATTATTTGTAGTAGTATCATCTACAGTAACATGAGGTGTGATAGTGAAAGGAGGTGTGGTAGTAAAAGGTTGAAAAGATGGTAAAAGGGTCCTCACTGTTTAAATGGTCTTCACCTACTCCAAAGTTAAAATGTTTACTCTCACTGGGCTTTGTATTAAAAGTTGAACCAGATTCCCTCATATCTCCATGATTATCATTTTCTAATAGCATGTGCTTCACATTTGGCTCATCAACCAAATGCTTCACAAATACCTTCATTTTATTCCCATCTTTCAAGAAACACATCATGTCTAAAATATTCATATTATTTTCAACATTTACCAAAATTTCATTGTTAGGTGATTTAATACTAAAGGTACAAGCTGTGCTATATTTTAATTTTTTAATATAGTCTCTCCACTCAAAACATGACATCTTATTTATATTAATATCCAAAAAAATTATAATTTTTTCATCATTATATATTGGCTCTCTACTACTTAAATCTAACACCCCATCATAATACCACTTTAAAGCAATCAAAGTAAACTCATTCATCTCTTACATGAAGGCAATCAAAAAATAGAATAGAACTTACTAGACATAGTATCATAATATCATTATGAACTAAAAAAGAATAATAGCATTAGCATTGATAATTCAGCATTATCCAATTTAATTTAATATTATCAAACTTAAATAATAAAGAAAAAAAGCTTAATTACATGATAATATAAACATAATATGGTATAAGCTAAACAATGAAACAACATAATACTAAGAAGCACATAAATGCAGCATTACACGACTTAAATGAGAAAGAAAAAATTTAATTTCATAAAAATTATTGTATAATATGGTATAAATTGAACACCTACATACTATAATAGTAAGACATATATAACACACAATTTTATTCTTAATTTATCATATTAACAGTAAACTCTAAAAAAATTAATCCAGCACAAACTCAAATTAAGGGACATTATGAACGTAATATGATGTAAATTGAATACTTACACACTATAATAGTAAGACGCACATAGTATTTCATACAATTTTATTCTTAATTTTTCGGATTAACAGTAAACCCTAATAAAACACAAACTCAAATTAAGGGACAAAGAACTAACTTTTATTAAAATTAAGAAATAATTAGTAAATAAACTACGTAATCAAGTTAAAAATTCACATAAGAACACTTGGATCATCACCAGAAAATATATTGATTCGAGTGTGTAGTTGATATTTCTTACTTAGGGGAGAAAGAGTAAAAAGAACATAAGGAAAACGTTAGGGTGAGGAAGGAGGGAGATGAAAAGTTTGATTTATGTGAATATTATTACTGGGGTCTAATCTTTAGGAGGGAAAAGAAAAGGTTGAAGTGGGGCCCGTGCGTATAAACACGTTAGTCAATATATTTGATTTATGTGAATAAGTCAGCACTTAGGGATGTATTAAATAGAGGTTCAGGGAGGATGATAGAATACCCATGAGATTTTAGATCATTTTCTCAAAGAATTAAATAAATAATTACAATGAATATATCAATTGCAATGATTCAAAATTTCTTCATCTAAAAATAGTTATATAGTTTAACCAGATATCTTACCTGGAATCAATTATCACCAACAAATTTTTTGCTCCATAAGATAAAACTATATCATTCACTCGAGCACAAAAAAATGATTAGTAATACTCATTTAGTGAGACAAGCACGTGTATATATTCAAGAAGAAAAAAATATCCCAATATAATAAAGAACAAGTCTAAAGAAAAAATCTCATAAATCTCAGATATTTTTAATCAGCGAAAACATAACGATATAGGACACTACATACTTCTTACTCTATTAACATTAATTTCTCATATTTCATGTGAGAAAGAGAAAAAAGAAAAAAAATCAAAACTCCTAGTTTTGAACAATGTAAGCACTTTATTTATGATTGTATTCATCTTTCCGTTATTCTAGAAAATAATCAATATATATATATATTCTAAATTTTTAATTAGTCCTTAAATAAAAGAGAGTGTCAGCAACAACTTCATAAATGATGATCGAAGATGAGAAGAAAGTAGAGAATACATAGCATGGACATAGAAGGTTTGTATTTGTTAATTATCCATCATAATAAACTCTTGGGTTCTCCTTTCATTTGAAGCATGCGTTGAAAGATTGGTGTTAATTACGATAGTAAAAACATATTGCATTAAATAAAAAATGAATAAGTTAATGGACGATGAAAATTACTATATTTTAATAATAAGTGAGGTAGTGGTATGGATTGCGTACACTCTACCCTTCCCAGACCCCACGCTGTGGGAATACACTGGGTATGTTGTTGTTGTTGTTTAATAATAAGTGAATTATATATGTGAAATAGATATAACACAATTTATGTTCAAATATCAAATTTAGATCTTATGCAGGAGTAATCTTTTCTATCTGCTCAATAATTGTGCTCCTATTAATTATCCAAGTGAAGTCGTTAATAGGAGTGCTAATTAGATTCTTTGACATTAGCTATTGACACCAAATAAGTCTGAAAATGATCAAATAGACCTTCACAGTATCTGATATCAACATTGTATATGGTATCTTGAAGTTGAGTTTTCTGTAGAAAAATCAATCAAGTTAGATCTTTTAATAGAAAATTATACCCAAGGATGATTATATATACATACACAACCCCTGCTCTGTTCATACTAAGAGCTCAAAATTATTTATTCAAGGCTTTTCAATTTAAATCAGATAATTAACTTTTTTAGAAATGTTAAGTCGGGTAAACGTCACTTATATAGTCCTTTTTTCATAATTTTTTTATGTCTGTATATAATTATCGAGCTTGAAGTTTGTATCGTAAAAAAGTTAAAAGAGTGCACCAGATTCATAGCAATTCACGAAGCAAAAAAGATTTTATATACACAATTAATATTTGATCACTACAGAGTATGCTAATGTTAAGTGGGTCATTTTAATATGGATAATCGTATAATTAATTAATAGGCACTAAAAAGGACTACGATTAAAGTATCAGTCGATAACTGATAAAAGACTCAATTGTATTAAGCATTTATTTAGAAAAAATGTGTGAGAACTGAGAATAATTTTAATTATTGCTAATTGTTATGAGTTACTGAAAAATACCATTTTTATCTTTTAGTATTATGAGTTGATATTTTTATTTTATTTTTATTTTTTCTTCGGTGTTCCTTGTCAACTATCTGAACCTTGTAGGTACATTCTTCTATTTTTGAAGTAATCAAATTTTTTTTTTGCAACAACTTATCATTTAAAACACAATTATTAAATGATGAAATTAATATATAAACATGAAAAAAACCCAAAAGAATCCTTTGAGGAAAAAAGTAAAAAACATATAAAGGAGAAAGAAGAATTTCTACCGAAAAAACAAGAAATATATAAAGAAAGAAGAGGGAAAACAAAACATTTAAAGAATACCTCAAGCAGAACTCTAATAAAAGCAAGAGGAAGGGACAATGTCGGTAAAAAAAGCGATAGATACAAAAAGATGAAGAGGCTAATCAAAGGAAAATCTTATTTATATTTACACAGACATATTAACTCAAAATCAATTTACACGCAAGTGTGTAATTGAATAGTTGAGAGACACGTGAGTAATGCAATCTATAATAATATTAAAAAGTCTAAAACACCCTCACCTTTTTTATACTATTGCCAAGAAACAAACATGTTAAAATCTAGCCTTTTTTAAATAGTAGTAAAGTAAAATAATAGTTGCCCAGAAATAAACATATTAAAATCTAGCCTTTTCTGAATAATAGCAAAAGAAAAAATAAATATAAATATATATTACGATCTAATAAGAATGAAGAAGCAGGCAGCATGGCATCAACATGTCTGCTTCTCCTTGCTTCTTCATTCATGGGCCCAGTAAATTCTTTTAAATTCTATCATTTTAATTTGTTTGCCTTATTTTTTAATTTATTATATATTTAAAAAATATGTAAATTAATAAATTATAATAAGTAATAATTTAAAGTATTTAAAAGACATAAAAAAAAATTATTAACTAAGCACGGACTCAATGTTGATACTCAAAAAAATTAAGATATGCCTAATTTAGATATGCATATATTATTTTATTTAGATCAATGAATTTATTAGATGTGAATACATTATTTTATTTAGATCAACGAAATTCATATAAGAATATTTTAAGTTGTTAATTATTGTGATTTAATACATATCTTAATTAGGCATATCTTAGAATTTTGGAGTATCAATATTAGATCTGTGCATAGCATGCTGCTTATGGACGACACGCTTGCTTCGACGGATCTCCCTTCAAAAAATTTTATACACTTCTCCGTTTTAATTTATTTATCTTACGTGGAGTATTATAAATCACAATAATTAACAACTTATTATATATTTGAAAATTACATTAAAAATATTATAAATCACAATAAAAAGATTACATTAAAAATATTATAAATCGCAATAATTAATAATTTAAAATATTCTTACCTAACAATTTTTCATCATCAATGTTTTTTTTTTTGGACAATGCAACCCAAAAAAGTAAAGATTTTGAGAATATTACAAATGAAAACTACATAGACTTGATTTATATCTAATTTTTATATTTTTGAGTTAATTTTTAATATCACCGCCAAATCAGAAAATGGACCACTTTCTACTTCTACACTCTTCAAACTAGTGATTCTTGGCCTGTTTGGCCAAGTTTATTTTTTTCTCAAAAGTGCTTTTTTTTCAAAAGTGCTTATTTTAAAAAAAGAGGTGTTTGACCAAGTTTTTGGGAGAAAATAAGTGCTTCTAGGGAGTAGCAAAAGCTATTTTTCAGAAGCTAAAAAAAGTAGTTTCTCCCCAAAAATATTTTCTTGAAAAGCACTTTTGATAAAAATACACTTAAAAACACTTTTAGAAAGTTTGGCCAAACATTAATTGCTGCTCAAAAGTGCTTTTTAAATTTATTGGCCAAATACAAATTGCTTCTCATCAAAAGTGCTTTTTTGAAAAGTACTTTTGAAATAAGCACTTTTCAAAATAAACTGATTTTAGAAGCTTGGCCAAACAGACTATTATAGTCCAGGTTGTGCACGGGCCCAATATTAATAAAAAAATTAATTCCTTTATTATTGTTTTCTAAATTTTTTTTTACTATATCTAGTTTTTCACTTTTAGCTTCCTTTTATCTTTGATTATTTTAGCTTAAAATTAAGTGTTCTATATTTTTTTACTTTACACAAACATTATAAAAAAGTTTAAAAACTATTTTGACTTAAAAAGCACTTAAAATAAGCCAAACACCTTGTTTTGGAAAAAAAAATATTTTTTCAATAATATTTTTTTGCCTCCCAACTGCTAGGCCAAACAGGCTCTTAATGTTAAAACTTTATTTGAAATGCTTTGAAAAACACCTCAAATAATTTATTTAGTTTTTTTCATTTTTTGAGTGCATTTTAAGACAAAAAAAATTAAGGCAGCCACAGAGGTTTGAACTGAAGACCTTGTACACACAACCAAGTAGAGAAAGCAACATATATTATTTGAAAAATACATAAAAAATACTATAAATTACAATAACTAACAACTTTAAATATTTAAAAACTATAAAAATAAATTGGGGTAACTCTCCAAAATCCATCGACGTCACGTAAATTAGGACAGAGAGAGTAACATATATTATCTGAAAATTTTATAAAAAAATATTATAATTCACAATAACTAATAACTTAAGATATTTAAAAATTATAAAAAAAAAATTTGATCCACTCTTCAAATTTAATTTAAATTATATAAATTGAGACAAAAAAAATAACATATATTGAGCTTGTGCTTCTCGTATCTAGTATAATATAAATATAAAAGAAAAAGATACTCATATTTGTTTTAATTTATTTACATTCGTTTTTGTTAGTTTTCAATTCAAGGAAAAAGGGTTAAAAATACCCCTCTACTTTAGTTTATTAGTTAAGTTTACCCTTAGTTATACTATAGGGCTAAATATACCTCTACCGTTATCAAAATTAACAAAAATACCCCTACTTTTAACATCTTTCCACTATGGCAATTTAAAATTCCATATAACCTAACATTTGAATAAAGTGGACGCCATGTGACATGCCACCTTACCACCCGATTTTTATTCTTTATTCTTTTCTCTTTATCCATTTACAAAACCTCTAATCAAAAATGAATTCAACTTCATTCTCTTTATCTCTCTCCTCAAATTAAACCAACCTGAACAAGTGACAAATTATACCTGAAAATTGAATTTTTGGGAGGTGAATCAGGTAACACTTTTCCAGTAAGAACCGATAACTGCTTTGTGGTGTCGGATTACGCGGATCAAAAGATGAAAAAATTGGATTTTCAAATCTGGGAATTTACAAGAATAATAGAACAGTGGTGGAACTAAATAGGGAACTTTGGAAGCAAGGATTGCATGAACTAAAATACTCGTTATTTTTGTTGAGGACAAGTTTAATTAACATTCTTTTTACAGTGTGTCATAACTCATAATAATATTTTTAATTGCGTGTAAATTTAAAAATCAACAACTGGGGTTCGAGAAGATTGAATTAGATGACAATTGGATAAAATTGGTAAAATGGGTGCCTCGCTGGCTACATAGGTAATTAATTACAAGTATTTTATCGTTAATCCTTGTTATTACAAATGCCAAATGATTTTCAATTATCCCTGCTAATTTGATTTCGATGTTTTACCCGGAAGTTGAATATTCATTAGTGACTTTTTGCCAAATCGTCTCCCAACTTCATTCTCATTGAATTTATTTCTGGATTAGATGTTTTGTAAATGGATACAGAGAAAAGAAAAGGGAAAAGGAAAAAACTCTGGTGGTGAGGTGGCATGCCATGTGGCATCCACCTCATCCAAATGTGAGGTCATATGAAATTCTAACTTGTCATGGTGAAAATATGTTAAAAGTAGGGGTATTTTTATTAATTTTGATAACAACAGGAGTATATTTAGCTCCATAGTATAATTAAGGACAAATTTAGCCAATAAACTAAAGTAAAGGGTATTTTTGACCCTTTTCCCTCAATTCAACTTAGGAAAAAGGTGAGAAACAGCACACGCGGTTATGTGCGAGTGTACCCCAATACCAACCTCTCAAAAAGCGCGTAAGTTATCATCAGAGCTATCCATAACCTATGAGATCTCGACGAAATTCCACTTCTTACCCTCTACCACACCCTAAACCTAACCATAAGAACAACCGAAGAAAGCCAAGTCCACAAAAGAATGGATCGACTAACTTTTTGACTTCTCCTCCTGCTAAAAAACTCCATCTGGTGATGGGCGAGGTGAAGATTCTAAAGCGCGGTGAAGTGTTGACCAATAATGTGTCGTTGAAAGTCGTAAAGGAAAACAAGCTTGTCAATGGTGGAGTTATTGAAGATTTGGTCTTGTCCACTACAGATCCGGATATGGTGCCCAAGCAGATAACCATTGCTGATTTTTATGCTGGATCGGCTTTCGTCTCCTCGCCCCCACCGAGCTCTTTGCCTGTGCCGTCTTTCTTCAAAAAGAAAAATGAGGATAACCATGACGCCACAAGTGACTTGAGACATCTTCTCAGGCTCGATCTGTCATGAGGAGTTTCAAGCCTTTGAATAAGAAGTTTGTGTTTTGCTCCCGGCTCGTGAAAGCTTCCCTTATTTTTTCAAGGGGAAGGACGAGTTGGCAAAGCAATTTGTCAAATTTCCTTTATTTTACCTTCTGTTATAGCAGAAAAGTAGATCCAGTGCTAGGTTGTTGTTTTGGGTTGAATTATGATATAGTAACTGTATAGTCTAGTCAGAAGTTTGCGTCTTTCATTTTAAGCATTTGTTCTTCTTATAGTATTCTAGGGTCAGTAGGTCTAGTTTCAGTCGGATAGTGGCTTAGAGCCATTAACATACTTTCTGTAATTTATGTCTCTTTGATTTTATATGTATCTCTCTTAGTTTATGTTTTATGAATATTAGAAAGATTATTAGTTTTGTGTCCACACACTGCTCTACTTGGTTATCATAATTTCCGCTGTTATAAGCTTTTCTTTGATGATTCTTGTTGCTAGAAAGGAAATTTTTGTATGTTTCTCCTTGTGGAGGTTCCGTCCCAGTGAAACAAGTAACTTTGTATCATAAAATTTTCACTTACGAGTGGAATTCTGTGTGTTTGATCTCCGTCATCATATTATTTGGATGATTAAATTGGTAGCGTCGCCAGCTTCTTATTCCATTTCATGGGTGATATTTTTCAAGTTTTGTTAGTTCTGAAACTAAAGCTGCTTTAATTCTTAATATAGTTTGGCAAGTTAATCACGGTCTGGAGCTTTGGACAGTACTTTCAGATATACTGTGGCATTGCAAATACTTTTCTCCAAATCTACTTCCAAATGTATAGTCATTCTCTTTTTGCTTTCTGCATGCATTCTTTGACCAAAGGTTTATCTTTAGGCTGAAATCTTGCATCAGAATGTACTTCTGTCACCAGTCTCTGCACAAAGGGTGCGCTGTATTTGCAAAGGCAAAGGCAAAGGAGTTAGATCAATCAAATATTGTACAACTGTGTGGATTTTCAGGTCAGATAATTGACAGAGTGAAGAACAGAAATCTTAATGGGCAACAGGAGAGGGAAACGGAGCAAAGCCAAAGAATTTAAAGTTGTCATGGCTGCACGAGTTGTCTGTGTAGTATATCCTCAAAATCAGACCTCGACCTATGTTGGCTATTTGATTTAACTCATTTACTTTGATTTTTTGAATTATTTTGTTATTTGATTTTGCGTCTGACTTGTTTGTCAGTTAGTATTTGTGATTTTTGTGTAGTTTGCTTTAATAGTTCCCTATTTTTATTTGAGCAGGTGCTTTAGCAGTTCCCTTTCGAATCTTCTTTTGTTTGGAAGTAGGATTTATCTACTGTATGCTTCCGCATTATCCGCATAAGTAGGGTTTATCAACGGTATGCTTTTCCGTGTATTATCTGCTTGAAGAGTACAGACATCTTCGCTCAACCCGCCGCTCTCCAAGCCCCACCACCCTCAACCATACAAAAAGAAAAAAAGATAAGTAGACCACCTAAAAGATCGATCAGTTCCTTCCTTCTGAAAGGTTGACTTGCATGATATGCTACTATGGTAAGAATATATTTTTAATAACTTTAAAATAAGTACGAGTCTACAGGTCCTTCGTCGTCCAGGGCTATGCTGGTAATTTTGATTTGAAACCCCTTGTAAAACCAATGTAAGGATCAACTAGTATATGTTCCTGCTTTGGGGATTTTTTTCTCTCCCTCTCTGAATTTCATAGATTGTATTTTCTGTGTCATCGAACACTCTAGAAGTTATAGAATTTTCTTATGGCTATTTTACCTGTGCCTTTTGCCCTTTTCTTAACTGATTCTTCTTGTGCATGTTCTTCAATTATTGGTTGTCAATTTTTTTGTTCTGTCCAGATTTAAGAGATCTGGAAGTCTTCATTTCTCGGCCTATGTTGTATTTGTGATTTGAGGTACATTGAGTTTTTCTAGTTTCTTTCATCTTTTATTTTGCAACTATTTCTTGATGATGAGTTTTTTGTGTTAGATTTCCTCCTATTTTGAATTGCGCTGAAAATAACAGTAAGTGATAGTAGAGTGAAAGAATTCTAATTTGATTTTGCCTTAAATGGATAATCACTTTTAATAAGAAGCGTTAGATCAAAAAATTATAGGAACTGATTAATTTGTTTATAAATTTAATTGCAGATGAATGTATGAAGTAAATATTTAGTGGCAATTCTGATTTGATTTGTGTCATTTATTTGTGCATGCTTTATAATATTAATTCATTCTAGGGCTTTTAAATGTGCTACAAATCATGGAGCCATGAGCCTCTATTTCTAGTTCTCATTAAACCATTCTCATGGCCAGGTAATTTCTATTTTTGCAGTTCCTAGCACAATTTGTGCCCTTTTGAACATTATCCAAACGAATTATCAATTTGATGAGTTAGTTCATTTCATAGTATTACTTTGTTAACTGTCTTTTCAGAAGCTTTTATCAATTTGATTTCTTTGCAGAATGATCAAGTGAGCAACTCAATTAAAATCAAGGTTTTGATTGCAATTGAAATCCTCAAAGTCGAGGCTCTTAAAGAGGTATTCAGTAATCTATAATTAATTAAATCGCTCCTCCTGTTGCACTCAGGTATACAACCCGAAAGAATGAGTATAGTGCAGGCCACATGATAGATATCTGTGTTAGTATAAGAACCAGTTCTATTTTTCTATCAGTAGACTAAATTCAGATAGATACTTTTGTGTAACGAAATCGTGCCAAGTTTTAGAGTTAGAAAACTCCGGGTTTGGGAGTTTGAAATTCTGGGCTAGGCTAGCCTCGGTCAGTTTTGGAGCGAGGTGGAGTCTAGGAAAATTCAGGTAAGGATTGGATTATGTGTATTGATTTGAGCTAGTTTCCCAAGTAGCCAAGACATAAAGGAGTCTGGGGGAATTTTCGGAATCAAATTTGGGTAAGTAAAACTCACGAAATCGCGTTTGATGTGAAGGGGTTATTTTGGATCGTCGGGGGAAGCAAGTGTATTGTAAAATGGCCAAATCTGACAGATTTTTAGACATTCTGTCCGTGACGAGCGCAACGGTCCTCCGTAGCGACCTCCACTATAGCGGTGGAAAATACCGCTATAGTGGTGGTCAAGACGGTCAACACTGCTTAAGACCGCTATAGCGGAAGTCGTCCGCTATAGCGGGCCGACGGGATTTTAATGCAGAAACATTCCCCAAAACGTTCAGTTTTCACAACTTCGTTTTAGGAGAAGGGCTAGGCGATTCCAGGTGATTTTCCTCTATTTTCCTTTGATTTTCTTCCCTAAGGTAAGGTTTCTACTCCCCAATCTTCGTACATCTTTTTCTATGCTGTAGAATTGCTAGCAGGGAACTTGGGGGAAGGTTGAAATAACCTAGGAATGGTAGAATCCAGAGAAGGAAGGAGATTTAAAGCATGAATGTTCTTGGGTATTGTTAAAAGTAAGATATTATGATCATAGGTTGTTAAATTCTCTATTTTTATCCGTAAAAATAATAGAACTAGGGAAATTAATGGTGGGAAAGCCCAAAAAAAAGGGTGGAATGATCATAGGTGGCCTGGGGTTTTGGGATTGGTGTAATCCGGGTAATGTGCAGGCCTTGATTGTTAATTTCATGTACTTGTATGTTATTTTAGACCAAGAACGAGAAAGGAATCCGGAACACGGACAAGCTCGGGTTGAGTAGAGCTTGGATCATTTCAAGGTAGGTGATGGCTTACGATTCCTGTGAATGTTGTATAATGTTGTACTCTTATCTAAGTGTTTGTATGAATTACATTGCTTAGGAAAGTTGTGTAGAATGTCTAAGGTTCCTGTTTTACAGTCTGTGAGTTGAAAGGTATGTTTACTTGTTGGTTTACAAGTTATTTTTTCATCTATTTGACTGTGGATTGTTGACATTCAGTTGGCTCGGGTACCACGCCTTGTACGAGTTTATTTTACTGCATCATTGCATTTATATTGTTGTGTTGCATTGACTGATATTGGTTCCGTTAGTGGACCGGGTTGTTTATTGAAATGTGTTACTTGTTTGGTGGTCCTTGAGTGATCGAGAAATTTTGTTATATCATTGAGCTGGTCTTGGATTAGGTCGGGTTATTCATTGACACTTAGGTGTTTTCTAGAGGGGATCCCAGGGTGGGTCCAGGCTAGACAGAAAGGTATGGGTTATGGCAATGTGATGGTGGGTTAGAGTATAAGAGGTGGATTTCATGCGGGAACAAGCTAAGTAGAGACTTGTAGTCTAGGTATGCCTGTTAACATTGTTGCATGTCTTCCGTACTATTTACTTGATATTGTTGTACAGCTTATACACTGTTTATTTGGAAACTGGCTGATGATCCTACCAGTACACAATGGTGGTGTACTGATACTGCACTTGCTTTTCTTTTGGTGAGTACAAGAAATCTTCCAGCTGCTGAGACGCGACCTCATCTATAGCACCAGCAATTTTGGACTTCAAGGGTGAGTTACTCGATCAGGCTACCTTGGATCTATCTTTAGAGTTTCAGCCCACTTGTTTCAGGCTTAAAACTACTTCCGTATTTTCCTTTTGGGGTCGCATCCCCGTACTCTAGATGTTGGTAGAATTGTTTGGTACTGCGACTTTCAGTTTCTAGGGAGATTTTCCGCAGGATTATTAATGGTATAGTTCTTTGCTTATTTAATTGCTAGTTTACTTTCTGTTTTGCTAGTTTTAGGCTGTTAGTCTAGGCTAAGGATTGAACTCTACTGGTTCGCTCCTCCGGGGGTTGGGTGGGTGCCACTCACGACGGCCTGGGTCGTGACAAAGATGGTATCAGAGCCCTAGGTTTGTTGATCTCGTCGTACCAAACAGGTCTAGTAGAGTCTTGCAGAACGGTGCAGAGACGTCCGCACTTTTCTTCGAGAGGCTATGGGGCTTTAGGAAAAACTATCTCTTCCTTCTTTCCTTCATGCTATAACTTGATTCCAATTGGTATCTGGTGATACAAATTGGTATCTAACCTTATTCACTCTTCTGTCCGCAGATGTTACTACTTACTACAAGGAACAACAGAGCAAGGCCAGCAGGCCCGGCAGTTCATGACAGAGGTAGGGGAAGGGGCAGGGGACGAGCTAGAGGCGCACCCGCCAAGGGTGGAGCTCAAGCTGCTGCCAAAGTTCTTGAAGCAACCCCTCCCCCACCTCAGGATCATGTTGTGGAAGACGCAGAAGTGGTTGTAGAGGATGAAGGGGTGCAGGCGGAGGCGGCACCGGTTGGGGGTGAAGGCCTTCCTACTATGACACCAGAAGCCTTTCATCAGGCTTGGAATATTCTGAGTGGGTTGGTTGGTGCTGGAGCCATACCCACGACATTTGCGAATCAGGCCTTGGATACTCAACCAGCGCTCACTATGGTTTCTAGGATGGATGCAGCTTCAGGCACCAATGATTTCTTCAGTCCAATGCTAGGTCCCGTGATGACAGGGAATGAACATGAGTTGCTGACCAAGTTTCTCAAGCTGAAACCTCTGACATTTCAGGGTACAGACAAGGAGGATGCCTATGAGTTCATCCTGGATTGCTATGAGAGGTTGCACAAGTTGGGTATTGTACGTCAGCATAGGGTTGAATTTGTCACTTTTCAGCTACAAGGTGATGCCAAGCATTGGTGGAGGTCTCATGTTGAGTGTCGGTCTTCTGTTCTACCTCCACTGACTTGGGAGCAGTTTCACTCTTTGTTTCTAGAAAAGTATGTCCCCCGTACTTTAAGGGACTGGAAGAAAGATGAGTTCTTGAACTTAGAGCAGGGTGATATGTTAGTCTCTGCTTACGAGGCTAAGTTCCACGCCTTGTCTCATTTTTCCACACAAATGTTGGGTTTTGAGGAGGAACGGGTCCGGTTGTTTGTAAAAGTGTTAAATACTGAGATACAGGTACTGTCAGTGCATATGACTTCTTCAGGGAAGGGCTTTAATGATGTGGTGGATTATGTGAAGAAACTTGAGGGAGTCAAGCAGGCGGGGCAGGCTAGGGCTTTAGCCAAGAAGCCACGAAATGAGGGAAATTTTGGTGGTTCATACTCCAAGGGCCAGAATCAGCAGGCTTATTCGGCCCGTCCTATTCAGTCAGCTTTGCCAGCTACTACAGGTGGTCGTCAGGGAGCTCAGTCTCCAGCTCCTAGAGGCCAGGGAGTGTCATATATATCAGCTAGCAGAACTACACTTGATCGTGGTTGCTTCCATTGTGGTGATCTGGGCCACTTTAAGAGGGAGTGTCCACATAGGCAGACATGTAATCAGGGTCAGCAGCAGTCTAGAGCAGTGGTCCCGGCAGGCAGAGGCGGTAATGCGAGGGGTCGTCCACAGGGTGGGCGAGGTAATTTTCAGGGAGGCCGGGGAGACAGGGGAAACGACGGCGCAGGCAGGGGTGCAGTGCAGCCGGCCCGGGAAGTTTCCCGGATTGATGATCGGGCTCATTGCTATGCTTTTCCATGGAGGACCGAGGCGGAAGCCTCAGATGCAGTGATCACAGGTACCA
Source organism: Jaltomata sinuosa (assembly GCA_003996215.1). Classification (NCBI taxonomy): domain Eukaryota; kingdom Viridiplantae; phylum Streptophyta; class Magnoliopsida; order Solanales; family Solanaceae; genus Jaltomata; species Jaltomata sinuosa. The sequence continues at coordinate 65,380 of QJPP01004665.1, forward strand.
TTCTTGTCTGTGATAAAATGGCTTTGATATTATTTGACCCAGGTTCTACATATTCTTATATGTCTGTGAGTTTTGCATTGGGTCTGGACCTAATTTGTGATATCCTTGATTCCCCTATCCATGTTTCTACCCCAGTTAGAGAGTCTGTGATTGTGACTCATGTTTATCGTGACTGTTCTGTGGTGTTTGTGCGGTTGCATACTTGGGTAGACTTGGTAATTCTAGATATAGATGATTTTGATATTATCTTAGGTATGACCTGACTATCTCCTTATCATGCTATGTTGAACTGTAACACCAAGACTGTGGCTCTAGAGATTTCGGGTAAGGATAAACTAGAGTGGGAAGATGTGTATAGGCCTAAGCCAGTTAAGATAATATCATTTGTTTGGGCTAGGAAGCTAGTGGGGAGGGGGTGTCTAGCCTTCTTGGCTCATCTCCGGGATGATAGTGTGGAGTCCCCGTCTATTGAGACAGTTCCAGTGGTTTCTGAATTTTTAGATGTGTTTCCAGCGGACTTACCTAGTATGCCTCCGGAAAGGGATATAGATTTCTGTATTGATTTGGAGCCAGACACTCGTCCCATTTCCATTCCTCCGTATTGTATGGCTCCGGCAGAGTTAAGGGAACTTAAGACTCAGTTGCAAAAACTCCTAGATAAGGGATTTATACGTCCTAGTGCTTCGCCTTGGGGTGCTCCAGTTTTATTTGTAAAGAAGAAGGATGGTAGTATGCTGATGTGCATAGATTATAGGCAGTTGAACAAGGTGACCATGCGGAATAAGTACCCTTTACCCCGTATAGATGATTTGTTTGACCAGCTTCAGGGTGCATTGGTATTTTTGAAAATCGACTTGAGGTCAGGGTACCATCAGTTAAAGATTAGGCCTGAGGACATTCCGAAAACTACTTTTTAGACTCGGTATGGGCATTACGAGTTTCTAGTAATGTCATTTGGTTTGACCAATGCGCCGACAACATTTATGAGTTTGATGAATGGGGTGTTTAAGTCATACTTGGATTCCTTCGTTATCGTGTTCATCGATAATATTTTGATCTACTCTAAGAGTAGGGAGGAGCATGCTAATCATCTTCGTATTGTGCTGGATATCTTGAGACACCAAAAGCTTTATGCAAAATTCACTAAGTGTGAGTTTTTGTTGACTTCAGTGTCATTCTTGGGGCATGTAGTGTCAGAACGGGGGGTAATGGTAGATCCCCAGAAGATCGAGGTAGTCAAGAGTTGGGCCCGGCCTAGCTCGGTGATAGAGATGAGGAGTTTTGTTGGACTCGCAGGATACTACAGGAGGTTCGTAAAGGGTTTTGTGTCTATTACTACGCACCTAACCAGGCTGACACAGAAAGATGTACCATTAGTGTGGTCCGACAAGTGCGAGGAGAGCTTTCAAAAGCTCAAGACACTTTTGACCACGACTCCTATATTGTCCTTGCCGGTTGAAGGTAAAAACTTTATTGTTTACTGTGATGCTTCACATTCTGGTTTGGGTGCTGTGTTGATGCATGATAGGAATGTGATACCCTATGCATCCAGGCAGTTGAAGGTGCATGAGAGGAATTACCCGACTCATGACTTAGAGTTGGCAGCGGTGATTTTTGCACTAAAGATTTGGAGACACTACCTTTATGGTGTCAAGTGTGAGGTGTTCACAGATCATCGCAGTCTGTAACACGTATTCACTCAAAAGGATTTGAATTTAAGGCAGAGAAGGTGGATGGAGCTATTGAAGGACTATGATGTGACCATTCAGTACCATCCGGGTAAGGCTAATGTGGTGGCAGACGCAATAAGCCAGAAAACAGTTAGCATGGGTAGCTTGGCTTGTTTGGAGATGTCCAAACGACCACTAGCTAAGGAAATTCGGGCTTTGGAGGCCAAGTTCATGCACTTGGGTGTTTCAGATCAAGGTGAATTATTGTACAGCATTGAGGTCAAAGCCACTTTCATAGAGGAAATAAAGGCCAAACAGTTTCAGGATCCGAAACTGAGTAAGCTACGAGGCAAGGTAATATCCGGGGAGTCCAGAGATATCATGTTAGACTCTGGTGGAGTGTTGCATTTCAGGGAGAGGATTTGTGTTCCTCCGGTGGATGATATGATTCAGAAAATCCTGGTAGAAGCTCATGGTTCACGATACTCAATTCATCCGAGTGTGACTAAAATGTACAAGAACTTAAGGCAACGTTACTGGTGGCCCGGGATGAAAAGGTACATAGTTGATTTTGTGTCCAAATGTTAGAACTAGTTGATTTTGTGTCCAAATGTCAGAACTACCAGCAGGTAAAGTATGAACATCAGAGACATGTAGGACTACTTCAGAGGATGCCAATTCCAGAGTGGAAGTGGGAAAGGATAGTCATGGATTTCGTGGTGGGTCTTCCCACGACATTGGGGAAGTATGACTCAATTTGGGTCATTGTTGACAGGCTGACTAAGTTCGCTCATTTCATTCCGGTCAGGATAGATTACAACTCTTAGCAATTGGCTAAGATCTACGTGAAGGAGATTGTAAGATTGCATGAGTTGCCACTGTCCATCATTTCATACATGGGTACGCAGTTTACTTCTAAGTTCTGGGAAAAGTTACATGAAGAGTTGGGTACACAACTCACTTTTAGCACAGCCTTCCATCCTCAGACTGATGGTCAGTCGGAGATGACGATCCAGGTATTGAAGGACATGTTGAGAGCATGTGTGATGTACTTCGTGGGCCATTGGGACCAGTTCCTACCGTTGTGCTAATTCTCATACAACAAAAGTTACCACTCCAGCATTAACATGGCACCGTTCGAGGCATTGTATGGGAGGAACTGCAGATCACCGGTTGGGTGGTTTGAGGAAGGCGATGTAAATCCTCTGGGCGTGGACTTAGTAAAGAAAGCACAGGAAAAGGTAAGGGGCATTCAAACCAAGTTGCTAGCTTCCCAAAGCAGGCAAAAAGAGTATGCAGATCGCAAGGTCCGGGACATGGAATTTCAGGTTGGTGAACGGGTATTGTTGAAAGTGTCACCAATGAAAGGGGTCATACGATTTGGTAAGAAGGGCAAGCTTAGCCCTCGGTTCATCGGTCCATTTGAGGTTCTTAAAATTATGGGGCCAGTGGCTTACAAGTTAGCACTTCCACCTAGTTTGTCGGGAGTCCATCCGTTATTCTATGTATCCATGCTTAAGCGATACCATGGGGATGGGGATTACATCATCAAGTGGGATGAAGTGCTTTTCGATAAGGATCTTTGTTATGAAGAGGAACCAGTCTTGATTCTTGCTCGGGATATCCGGAGGTTGAGGACAAAGGTGATTGATATGGTGAAGGTTCAGTGGAAGCATCGTCCGATTAAGGAAGCCACTTGGGAAACTGAGAAGGACATGGGGGACAAGTACCCTCAATTGTTTGAGGATTCAGGTACTACACTTCCCTTCTTTTATTTATGTAATTTTGGGTTTGATCATTTGGGGATGGACGATGGGTAAATTGGTATCTATTGTAATGACCGGGTCCATCGTTACGGGTAGTCCAATCGTGCCAAGTTTTAGAGTAAGAAAACTCCGAGTTTGGGAGTTTGAAATTCTGGGCTAGGCTAGCCTCGGCCAATTTTGGAGCAAAGTGGAGTCTAGGGAAATCTGGGTAAGGATTGGGTTAGGTGTCTTGGTTTGAGCTAGTTTTCCACGTATCCAAGACATAAAGGAGCCTGGGGGACTTTTCGGAATTGAATTTAGGTAAGTAGAACTCTCGAAATCGCATTTGACGTGAAGGAGTTTTTTGGGTCGTCGGGGGAAGCAAGTGTTTTATAAAATGGCCAAATCTGGGAGATTTCCAGATATTCTATCTGTGAAGAGCGCAACGGTCCGCCGTAGCGACCTCTGCTATAGTGGTGGAAAATACCGCTATAGCGGTGGTCAAGACGGTCAACGCTGGTTAAGACCACTATAGCGAGAGTCGTCCGCTATAGCGGGCCGATGGGATTTTAATGCAGAAACATTCCCCAAAATATTCAGTTTTCACAACTTTGTTTTGGGAGAAGGGCTAGGCGATTCCAGGCGAATTTCCTTCATTTTCCTTTGATTTTCTTCCCTAAGGTAAGGTTTCTACTCCCCAATCTTCGTACTACTTTTCCTATGTGGTAGAATTGTTAGGAGGGAACTTGGGGGAAGGTTGGAATAACCTAGGAATGGTAGAATCCGGGGAAGGAAGGAGATTTAAAGCATGAATATTCTTGGATATTGTTAAAAGTAAGATATTATGATCATAGGTTGTTAAATTCTCTATTTTTATCTGTAAAAATAATAGAACTAGGAAAATTAACGGTGAAAAAGCCCGAAAAAAAAGGGTGGAATGATCATAGGTGGCCTGGGGTTTTGAGATTGGTGTAATCCGGGTAATGTGCAGGCCTTGTTTGTTAATTTCATGTACTTGTATGTTATTTTAGACCAAGAACGAGAAAGGAATCCGAAACACGGGCAAACTCGGGTTGAGTAGAGCTTGGATCATTTTGAGGTAGGTGATGGCTTACGATTCCTGTGCATGTTGTATAATTTTGTACTCTTATCTAAGTGTTTGTATGAATTACATTGCTTAGGGAAGTTGTGTAGAATGTCTAAGGTTCCTGTTTTACAGTCTGTGAGTTGAACGATGTGTTTACTTGTTGGTTTACAAGTTGTTTGTTCATCTATTTGACTGTGGATTATGGACATTCGGTTGGCTCGGGTACCACGCCTGGTATGGAAATACTAACGGTTAGCTAGGGTACCACGCCTGGTACAGGAATACTAACACTTAACTCGGGTACCACGCCTGGTACGGATTTATTTTACTGCATCATTGCATTTATATTGTTGTGTTGCATTGACTGATATTGGTTTCGTGAGTGGACCGGGTTGTTTATTGAAATGTGTTACTTGTTTGGTGGTCCGTGAGTGACCGAATTTTTTTTTTATATCGTTGAGTTGGTCTTGGAATAGGCCGGGTTGTTCATTTGACACTTAGGTATTGTCTAGAGGGGATCCCAGGGTGGGCCCGGGCTAGACGGAAAGGTATGGGTTATGTCCATGTGATGGTGGGTTAGAGTATAAGAGGTGGATTTCATGTGGGAACAAGCTAAGTAGAGACTTGTAGTCTAGGTGTGCATGTTAACATTGTTGCATGTCTTCTGTACTATTTACTTGATATTGTTGTACTGCTTATACACTATTTATTTGGAAACTGGCTGATGATCCTACCAGTACACAATGGTGGTGTACTGATACTGCACTTGCTTTTCTTTTGGTGAGTACAGGAAATCTTTCAGCGGCTGAGACGCGACCTCATCTATAGCACCAACGATTTCGGACTTCAAGGGTGAGCTGCTCGATCAGGCTACCTTGGATCTATCTTTAGAGTTTCAGTCCACTTGTTTCGGGCTTAAAACTACTTCCGTATTTTTCTTTTGGGGTTGCATCCCCGTACTCTAGATGTTGGTAGAATTGTTTGGTACTGTGACTTTCAGTTTCGAGGGGGATTTTTCGCAGGATTATTAATGGTATAGTTCTTTGCTTATTTAATTGCTAGTTTACTTTCTGTTTTGCTGGTTTTAGGCTGTTAGTCTAGGTTTAGGGTTGAACTCTTTTGGTTTGCTTATCCGGGGGTGCCACTCACGACGGCCTGGGTCGTGACATTTTGCTAGGAAAATTTCTCGTTCTGTTGTTTTCTCCCAGGGCCGGGATGTGGCCCAAAACTTGAATATTGTGTCTACTGTCGCTAGACAAGACACCGTTTTGCTATAATTAATTATATATAAATCCCTCCTTACCAAAAAAAAAAAAAGTAGACTAAATTAAAAGCACTTCAGTATGTGTTCATTTTCACTGTGTGTTGAAAATCAATAGATTTCTTTTTAAATAAATTTTCAGCTACTCTTACCAATCCATATATGTCTTACTCGGGGAATACACAAGAAAGAACTACTGCGCAATTATTTATCAAATTTATTTTTAGTCAGTAGCTACTAAAGTAGTGAACTCCATCAGCTCAGTACACAGAAATAAAGAGAGTTATGCCAGATTTTATTTGAGCTAAAGAATCCACCACTGACATTCTTTGATTATTCTCTCATTATATTTGGCACAATAATCTTTGGCACTGTGTTGAACCGCCTGGGGGCCAAAATTTCTTTAGGATTAATAGAATATTTAATAAAAGAAAACATTTTAGCTTGTGATTTGTCCTTTATTTGACAGGAAGCCATATATCATAAAAAAATGCATTTTATTCCTTTGTTTTGTTGGAGCTCTTCCATATTTAGTTTCTTTGACTCTAATAGCTTCTTAGATGACTAACTTTTCTAAAAGGCTAACAGAATGAGTGCTCTCATTTGAGCATGTCGCATTGAATTGGCAGCTCAACAGAGGTGCTTAAGATAATCAACATATCCATGGGAAGCGCCCTTTCATGGTTCCACGGGAGCAAATATACTAATACCGTGAAGTGTGCTAGCTTGATTCATAATAGTATTATCGAGAGTTGTATACCGCGTCAGCGACTATTTGAATCTCCTCCCAGCACAGTTGAATTCTTTCTGTTGAATCTATTTGGAAGTATCTTCTAAGCTGTCAAGATGCCTTTGCACAATTGATGGATACTTGGAAGTAGGGGTGGGCATAGTACGGTATATACCGAAAATCATACTGAAATTAAATTTTTTGATATTGCAGTGTCGGTATTATGATATTTAGTATGCATTTTAAACTTTTTTGGTATTTGATATGGTATTTGGTATTTATAAAAAAATACATTAAAATACTGAATATCATATCGAAGTATATAGTTACATATACAGATCATATATATTATTATAATACTAGCAAATATATAAAATAGTATTAGTACAAAACCAATTATTTAGACATTGAAACTTTGATTACTTTATCTTGATTAAAATTTTTTTTGTGTGTAATTGATTAGCGAAGGGAATTGCTTGTACTTTCTTTTGAATATTTCTGCATGTGTAAGGTGTTAGTGATATAATTGAGATGTTTCATGAAAAGTCAAAGTCATAATTCTTTATTATATGAGTATATGTTAGTCGAAGTCAAATAAATTATGGTTATTAATTTACCGTACCGCAATATATCGAAATCAAATTTTAAAATAGCAAGCCATACAAAATTAATTTAGTATGGTAATGGTATAGTATTTTTAAAAATCGAAAATCAAAATTACATAACCAAAGTTATCAATACTTTACCATGTCCACCCCTACATGAAAGTGGCTCTGCTTTGTTTTCCATTCTAGGACAACTATTCATTCATGTCACTATTGTACTATGTGATTTTACTTGAAAGTGTCTCTCTTTGTTTTCCATTCTAGGATAACTAATTCATTTATGCGCTATTATACTATGTGATTTTAGTTTTTAATCTTTACTTTGTCTTTATAGTTTAGATGATAACTTTAAATAAAAACATAACTGTAAAAGTTTCTTCTAAGAAGTAATCATCCTAAAGATTAAACATAACTGTAACTCGATTTTTTGTTGTTGATGAATAACTGTGAATGACTGTCATTTTTACCTTTTGCTAATATCCAGTGGCCTAATTTATTGTCTTCTTTTTGTGAAAATATTTGCAGGTGAAGCAAGTCACTTCTGCAGCTCACTTTTGACTTTTAGCTTGTATATATATAAATATCTTTTATGGTCGTGCTCATGGAACGGAGGCAAGTATAATATATGTTAGATATATATTTTTCACTTGAATATAAGTGACTGTCAAAACACGCATTCTCCGAATAAATAACATGGAAGTTTGAGCCTCCTATGATTTTTTACTTCTTTCTCCTAACCTATGTTGGTTTTGGGCAACGGGGACCAACGTCCAAGACAGGAAAGGGCGATCCATCTATTTGCTTGACCTCTCTGAAATTTTCATGTTGAGGTCGTAGACCTATACAAGTTGCTAAAAACTACGATGAACATTCAGTTGGTTGCTCAGGCTGAAAGTTCTAGAGGTATGATCTTTAAAAAATTCAAACTAATCTTTTGGAGGAGGGCCTTAATTACCTGGTGCTTTCGGAGTTTACAGTAGACAGATATTTGTCAACATTATATTCTCTTTGACTTGATCTTGGTACTTCAATTTTTTAGTATATTGATGGTTTAACTTCTAGAACTTACGAACAATTGAAGTAAAGTGTAAATTTGAGTTCATTTTACTTGTAAGGTGGGAAAGGTGAAATAGAAAAAAATATTAATCTGACTTTGTAAGAACTGTTGCATCTTTAGGGTGGATGTCATACTACTAATATTCATCTACATATGCAAATGCTCCATTTGAACATTGTGTCAAATACAAAAGTAACTCCTGCAATTTAGAATCTAATTTCTGTTGTTGATTTTCATCCTTTTAAGATGAAGCGGCTAGAGCGTGGTGAAAATATTACGACTTACCTTAGGTTTCCCAGCTATTGCAAAAATCATTACGTATTTTCCTTGATTGGAAGGGGTCGTCCATTGTGATAAGAGGTCATGGTAGATCTGAAAAAGTATTAACACACAACAGTGTGCTTAGCTCAAGATAAATACAAAGATAATAAGGTTCAACTTGAAAGATTAAAAATCAAGCTTAAAATCTAACTTGTTCAGTTGGACCTCGACAAATATTTTAGGTTACATATGTGGAGATACCTAATAACAAAGAGATGGCTCTAAAGAGTAATTCTTCCCGTTAGTTACATAGTGAGATTGCAACAAACGATTTCACAAATTTGCGCTAGTCACCTCAATCGACTGCATATGAATGTATTGAGCTTTTAATAGTTCCATGTCTTTAGTCTGTGCCACCATTTGGGATAATGCTTCTAATTATCTGCTGCAAAGTACAGTTGATAATTGTTTCTGTTGATGCACCTTTCATGTGTTCTTCGAATATATTCTGATCTTGATGTTTTCATGTTTCATTTTTTTTGTGGTAGTTACTGTGCATATCATGCAAGTCAGAAATGCTTCTCTGATTTATGATGCTTGTTGCATCAATAACTTTGCCAAGTGTTGTGTGATGCTGAGCTCATGTCATATAGTTTGTCTAAAGTAAGGGACATGCCTAAGCTTTGGTCTAGGTTTATCAAGTACCGGTGAGTATGCCATTTCATTTTGTCGTCTACCCTTATAATACCATCAAAAGCGACGTCCAGAGTAGTGCATTAGTATTTTGTACTAGAGAGAAAATGGCCTCAAATATAGCTGCGTTACGAATGACTTGTGTCCCTCGTGCTAATACTTTGCATTTCTTCTTTAGTGTTCTTTAAGTTCTGTAATTGCAGGTTCTAGCAATACATATAAAGGTTCAATAACTACATCTTCAAATACTTTTGTCGCTGCAAAAGAAGGTGTACAACAATGAAGGGCTGTGGGATGTTTCATATTAAATGACTTATGTTGAAGAAACTAAGGCTTTTGCAAATATGAACTTGGAAATCTATCATTCAGAGAGCTATATTATATTCACTATTTTCAAGCCTACTCCTGTTTTTAGTTTTCTAGTTAATATGATTATTTGTATATTATACTGTTATATTCCATTTATAATTTATTAGGTGTATTTCGATGCTATCCATCCATATGGGCTTCAAAGATATCGTCAGTCTCAAGATCGAATAAAGTATGCGAGAATTTCATTAATTTGATGGCCAGATCTTGAAACACCAGGTGCTATGTGCTAGGATTCGTACATGTGTAGGTCATGTGAATTGCACTTTAATATGTGAGAAAGCGGCACAAAATTGTGAGTGTGGAACATAGAATTCTTTTTGAGATGGTAAACATTGTTTTATTCTTTGTGCTAATAAACAAAGGAGGAGTCATTTGAGATATATTTAGGTTTATAGTAATATTAATTTTTTATACACATGGTTTTTCCACTCTTCGTAGTCTGGTGCAAATACAATGAGATTTTTTGGTATTTTCTGGAGAGATTTTTGAAGAAATTTTGAGATCTCTTTGCGGGATAATATTTCAACCTTTCTTTTGGTATTTATCCATTGATTTATCGTGTATTTCATTAAAAGAAAGGTTGAAATATTATCAAATTTAGGAGTTCTAATTCTAAAGTTAAGAAAGTGTAATTTGATAATTTAAGCATTGATTTGAATTCCATTTTCAATGAATTTTTAGATGAATTTTTAGATGATATTTTTACATGACCTGCAGGGGATCCTAGGTGTCCATGTACCACACCAACGTGATATCTGATTCATAACAACTGTATCAACATCAATATCTATATGACCAGACTCTCAGACCTATGCCTCATATATATATATATATATGTATATACAGTGTTAACACACAATACACTTAGCGAATTCAGTTCACTTATCACTTCCTGTTTATCTAGCCTATTTATACAAGCATAACAAGAAAACACATACAATTCAATCATGTCCGAAGACCAATCACAAGTTACATAACTCTACCACATATCATGTAATAAGACAAGTCTCAACTCCAACTAAGTGCTAGGCATGCAATGTTCACCTAACTTGTTCACCACACAACAGGTATCAACCCTCTCTTCAGGTCTAGCAATTCACTCCACAAGCCTAATCGACGCATAAAGTAGGGGTATAGGATCATAATTCGTATTAACCTTAAACACCAACCAATTCCCATTAGGCATCATTTTATTTCCTAATTCAGGGCTTAGCTATTAGACCGGTCCGCTAAGACTTTTCAAACTAACATCACAGGGCTATGGCCATTTCACATAGTCATTTAATCATCACAATTAAGTTAGGATTCGTTTTAAGAATTTATTACTTTATACTCTAGCTTCCACTAAGGTTCAGGCCTCACCTAGTTATCACGCACAATGTCTAAGCCACGATTCATACATCTTATGCATAATTTATATAAATAACTCACAACACACATACTATTTACACGCTTCAAGTTTATCAACTAAATTCATCTATTACCATCCAGACTTCGTGCCCGAAGGCTTAAGCATGATGTCGTCATTAATTTTATACCAAAATTATACTTACTAATCAAGTCTTGCTATTATTTAACCATAACCTACCTCAATTGATGAGCTGCTATCAAAATGCGTGCAACTTGTATATTGTTTCCATCCCAAGAAGTTCGGAGGGAGAGTCATCGCGAGAAGGAGGGAAATCCGACCCTTTTTTGAGAGTTTTTCCTCTTTTTTCTTGCTTTTCTAGGGTTGGGAGAGTGTTGGACGTTTCTAGGAGAAGGCCTCCTTTTAGGAAAAGAGTTTGGAGGCTGAAACTTGTAGTTCAGGTTTCTGCCCTGCATTCGTCATTGAGATGAAGGCTACTTCATTGCGATGGACCATTGCGACGAGGACTCCTTCGCCGCAATGAGCCATCATGACAAGCTTAGGCTCATCCCAATGAGGGGCGCTGACAGCTTACCTTTCATAACACTTTACATCCGTGCTTGAATTAAATAACTTAAAATGAACCCCACAATTTTATATAACCCCAAAAATATTAATTCAATCATTTCCATCGTTACCTTTTAATTATGACGAAATAGATCGTTACACTATGTGCCCTCATAACCACCTCTGCGGACGGTCTTAGATCCACCCCTAGCAACTTGGAAACCACCCCTACCACCCTATACATCTCATCTAGTAGGTAGTGTTGGTGCTTTGTGGGCCTGAAATTGAGAACCCTATTGTGTCCCACTCTGCCTGCGCCTTGAACACCCTGTAGCATAATGACCTAACTTTCCATACTCATAGTATCCACTGTCGAACATAGGCTGATGAGATGGCCCAGACAAACTAGACCGTTTACCGCAACCTGAGAACCCAAAATGAAAACCTCGAGATAGCTACCATGTGCTCTGATTGTTATACTCGAAGTAACTATTGTCCGAAGTTTGTAGTGCCGCACGAGCAGGTCTGCTAGACTGGAAATGGTGACCTCTACCTAAATAATCTTTGCCCCGAAAAGAGTACCATTGAAGCTATCATACCTGCAAACCCTCTTGTCGTCGCCCCTAGATCCTTAATGACATATCATCTCAATACTCTTTGCATGATCAATAATCTGCTGAAAAGAAACTTCGGTAATCACCAACTATGTTGTAGCCAAATGGAGCAGAGTGATCAGCCCCTTCACGAACCTCTTGATTCGCTCCTCCTCTATAGGTAGAATCATCAATGCATGATGAACCTAAGGAGTGAAATCTGATCTCATACTCGGTGATTGACATAGAACCTTACTTGAGACCCTCAAAATGATCTTCCGTTCACTCCCTCAAACTGTGAGGCACTACTTTTCAAAGAAGGCCTCAAAAAATTGAGTTTTTGTCATAGGAAGTAAATCATCCTGTCTGCAATCAAGATAGGACCTCCACCACTACTTAATCAGTCCTACCATCTGAAGTGTCGTATAATCAACACCATGCGACTCAACCAAATCAATGTTATGTAATTTCTCCTGACAGCTGAGCAAGAACTCATAAACATCCTTCTCAAAAGCAACATGAAAACGGGGAGAACCCATCCTAACAAAGCGATCAAACATCTTCTACTCCTCCACTGGCATTGCCATAACCTAAGGAGTAACATGAGGCACTGGTAACGCATCCATGCGAGGAGCCTCAACAGTAGTTGGTTGTGCCTTGAGTGTCTAAAAACTTAAATTGATATCTGATCTAGAGTCAGAGCCCCGACTCTGCTTTGAGAACTACTTAGGGTGACAGGTAGAACCCCGAACAGATCTTCCAAAAAGTTCAAGATCCAAATTATAGTATCTTGCAACATCGGAGTAGCCACAAACACGAGTGGTACCTGAGCTGGTCCCAACCCCTCATCATGTACCTGCTCATCCTCTAAATCATGTTCAACCTTAGGAGATTCTGCTCTGACTAGGACCCAAGCAGTTGTATGTACTCTAGCTTAAGTCAGTGTTGCACCCTAACCTCGGCCCCTACCTCTACCTGTGCGCTTATCACGCGCCATAACTCAGGCAATAGGTACTGGTATAACTCCTGATCTCTGACAATTGTAGAACATGTCCCCATCATCCGTAAGAGAATGAAATAAAAAGATTTAGTAACCGGTAGAATCAAGTACGCACAATAAAGAATCAAAGAATAATTTTTTTCTAAAATGACTTATAGCATCTTGAAGATAGATTCAAACGTTATCGTAGCGATTTGCGAGACTCTATTAAGCACTTGTTCTTGTACGCGTGAGACTGGTGAACCTAGAGCTCTGATACCAAATTGTCACAATCTAAAATTTTAGGGTTATGATGACACCTACCATAATCCTATGATAGGTAAGTCAACTATTTGGAAAATACAAAAAATATCCATTAAATATGAAAATAATTTAAATATTATCTTAAATAGTCTTAAAGTCTGAATCTTTCATTAACAAAGCAAGTACACAAAATACAATCATTTCAGGACTCATTTTCACTCGTACAAGGGCTTACTAATGAAATACAAGGTCTAATACACCATGCCGTCTAGGATAACAATAGAAAAAAATTAAAGATAAAAAAAGTTGGTTGAAGTCTCAGATCGGAAGGAGCTCACCACAATTTCAGATCAAGGACAGCCACAGAAGAGTCAAGATTCATGTGGATATGTAGTATCAGGATCTGACTGATGCAAGCAAGAGTGGTATAAGTTCAAAATCACACATATTCAGTAAGCATCATAGAACAACTGAGCAAGAGTAATCACTATATCTCGTAAAGAATATTAATAATCCTGCACTTAAAAAAAGTCTCAGTAGTTCAATCAATACAACAATGAGGAACAATACAATAGGTAATAATGTGAAAATGCAATGCAATGACCAATGATTCTACCAGTATACACTCCCTACACAATGTCATATTGTAAAGTAGGACCTATAGGTAACTCACGAGGTGCATATACCCCGCTCAAAATCATTTTCCATCAGAAAAACATCAACGTTTTTCTCAATATCATCTGCCCGCACTTGAATAGAAGCAAAAATCAGTATATAGTCCACAGAGACTCAAATCAAGACTAAAATCAATATTTTCTCTCAAAATGTTATTTCAGCCATTTCCATAATCCATGAAAATGAATGAGTATGCATGAGCACAATAAATAAATAAAATTTTAAATACAAGTAGTATATAAAATGTCATCATTATCACAATTTCTATAGGCTACAAGCCCAACAACAATAAATTACTATTCAATTATACCCTTAGGCTATATTTCATCACTTTAAGTAGATTTCTTTTAATACAATATCCATCTTGGCAAAATAACTCCTTATATACGATAAAAAAGGTCATAAACTAAGTAAAACTTAACAATGAAGAATTTTCAAGTCAGGAACTATATACCAACTAAATCTCAATCTTTGATTCCACAACAATAATCAATTCATCAATACTCCAAACCCATCATTTTGCCCAATTCATAACATGCTTTATACAATAAGTTTCACCCAAATTAAATTTGAGAAAAATAAGTCATAACCTACCTCGAAGTCAGGCAACATTTGCACGAACTATCATACGACAGTCTTTTCCTTGCGTAGAGTCTCAAAATGCTCCTGGTCTATCAAAAATATGATATACAAATGAACACGAGTCCATCGATATCCATATTACAAAGTAAAGTCCAAGTCAAAAAATGATTAAAAAAAAGTCACCCCCAAACCCCGACATCAAAACTGAAATTTCTTTATAAATTTATTTTACTCATGAGACAAGAAACTCAAATCTAAAAATTCATTGAAAATGGAATTCAAATCAATGCTTAAATTATCAAATTACACTTTCTTAACTTTAGAATTAGAACTCCTAAATTTTTAGATTTGAGTTTCTTGTCTCATGAGTAAAATAAATTTATAAAGAAATTTTAGTTTTGATGTCGGGGTTTGGGGGTGACTTTTTTTTAATCATTTTTTGACTTGGACTTTAGTTTGTAATATGGATATCGATGGACTCGTGTTCATTTGTATATCATATTTTTGATAGACCAGGAGCATTTTGAGACTCTACGCAAGGAAAAGACTGTCGTATGATAGTTCGTGCAAATGTTGCCTGACTTCGAGGTAGGTTATGACTTATTTTTCTCAAATTTAATTTGGGTGAAACTTATTGTATAAAACATGTTATGAATTGGGCAAAATGATGGGTTTGGAGTATTGATGAATTGATTATTGTTGTGGAATCAAAGATTGAGATTTAGTTGGTATATAGTTCCTGACTTGAAAATTCTTCATTGTTAAGTTTTACTTAGTTTATGACCTTTTTTATCGTATATAAGGAGTTATTTTGCCAAGATGGATATTGTATTAAAAGAAATCTACTTAAAGTGATGAAATATAGCCTAAGGGTATAATTGAATAGTAATTTATTGTTGTTGGGCTTGTAGCCTATAGAAATTGTGATAATGATGACATTTTATATACTACTTGTATTTAAAATTTTATTTATTTATTGTGCTCATGCATACTCATTCATTTTCATGGATTATGGAAATGGCTGAAATAACATTTTGAGAGAAAATATTGATTTTAGTCTTGATTTGAGTCTCTGTGGACTATATACTGATTTTTGCTTCTATTCAAGTGCGGGCAGATGATATTGAGAAAAACGTTGATGTTTTTCTGATGGAAAATGATTTTGAGCGGGGTATATGCACCTCGTGAGTTACCTATAGGTCCTACTTTACAATATGACATTGTGTAGGGAGTGTATACTGGTAGAATCATTGGTCATTGCATTGCATTTTCACATTATTACCTATTGTATTGTTCCTCATTGTTGTATTGATTGAACTACTGAGACTTTTTTTAAGTGCAGGATTATTAATATTCTTTACGAGATATAGTGATTACTCTTGCTCAGTTGTTCTATGATGCTTACTGAATATGTGTGATTTTGAACTTATACCACTCTTGCTTGCATCAGTCAGATCCTGATACTACATATCCACACGAATCTTGACTCTTCTGTGGCTGTCCTTGATCTGAAATTGTGGTGAGCTCCTTCCGATCTGAGACTTCAACCAACTTTTTTTATCTTTAATTTTTTTCTATTGTTATCCTAGACGGCATGGTGTATTAGACCTTGTATTTCATTAGTAAGCCCTTGTACGAGTGAAAATGAGTCCTGAAATGATTGTATTTTGTGTACTTGCTTTGTTAATGAAAGATTCAGACTTTAAGACTATTTAAGATAATATTTAAATTATTTTCATATTTAATGGATATTTTTTGTATTTCCCAAATAGTTGACTTACCTATCATAGGATTATGGTAGGTGTCATCATAACCCTAAATTTTTAGATTGTGACAATTTGGTATCAGAGCTCTAGGTTCACCAGTCTCACGCGTACAAGAACAAGTGCTTAATAGAGTCTCGCAAATCGCTACGATAACGTTTGAATCTATCTTCAAGATGCTATAAGTCATTTTAGAAAAAAATTATTCTTTGATTCTTTATTGTGCGTACTTGATTCTACCGGTTACTAAATCTTTTTATTTCATTCTCTTACGGATGATGGGGACATGTTCTACAATTGTCAGAGATCAGGAGTTATACCAGTACCTATTGCCTGAGTTATGGCGCGTGATAAGCGCACAGGTAGAGGTAGGGGCCGAGGTTAGGGTGCAACACTGACTTAAGCTAGAGTACATACAACTGCTTGGGTCCTAGTCAGAGCAGAATCTCCTAAGGTTGAACATGATTTAGAGGATGAGCAGGTACATGATGAGGGGTTGGGACCAGCTCAGGTACCACTCGTGTTTGTGGCTACTCCGATGTTACAAGATACTATAATTTGGATCTTGAACTTTTTGGAAGATCTGTTCGGGGTTCTACCTGTCACCCTAAGTAGTTCTTCTAGATCAGATATCAATTTAAGTTTTTAGACACTCAAGGCACAACCAACTACTGTTGAGGCTCCTCGCATGGATGCGTTACCAGTGCCTCATGTTACTCCTTAGGTTATGGCAATGCCAGTGGAGGAGTAGAAGATGTTTGATCGCTTTGTTAGGATGGTTTCTCCCCGTTTTCATGTTGCTTTTGAGAAGGATGTTTATGAGTTCTTGCTCAGCTGTCAGGAGAAATTACATAACATTGATTTGGTTGAGTCGCATGGTGTTGATTATACGACACTTCAGATGGTAGGACTGATTAAGTAGTGGTGGAGGTCCTATCTTGATTGCAGACAGGATGATTTACTTCCTATGACAAAAACTCAATTTTTTGAGGCCTTCTTTGAAAAGTAGTGCCTCACAGTTTGAGGGAGTGAACGGAAGATCATTTTGAGGGTCTCAAGTAAGGTTCTATGTCAATCACCGAGTATGAGATCAGATTTCACTCCTTAGGTTCATCATGCATTGATGATTCTACCTATAGAGGAGGAGCGAATCAAGAGGTTTGTGAAGGGGCTGATCACTCTGCTCCATTTGGCTACAACATAGTTGGTGATTACCGAAGTTTCTTTTCAGCAGATTATTGATCATGCAAAGAGTATTGAGATGATATGTCATTAAGGATCTAGGGGCGACGACAAGAGGGTTTGCAGGTATGATAGCTTCAATGGTACTCTTTTCGGGGCAAAGATTATTTAGGTAGAGGTCACCATTTCCAGTCTAGCAGACCTGCTCGTGCGGCACTACAAACTTCGGACAATAGTTACTTCGAGTATAACAATCAGAGCACATGGTAGCTATCTCGAGGTTTTCATTTTGGGTTCTCAGGTTGCGGTAAACGGTCTAGTTTGTCTGGGCCATCTCATCAGCCTATGTTCAACAGTGGATACTATGAGTATGGAAAGTTAGGTCATTATGCTACAGGGTGTTCAAGGCGCAGGCAGAGTGGGACACAATAGGGTTCTCAATTTCAGGCCCACAAAGCACCAACACTACCTACTAGATGAGATGTATAGGGTGGTAGGGGTGGTTTCCAAGTTGCTAGGGGTGGATCTAAGACCGTCCGCAGAGGTGGTTATGAGGGCACATAGTGTAACGATCTATTTCGTCATAATTAAAAGGTCACGATGGAAATGATTGAATTAATATTTTTGGGGTTATATAAAATTGTGGGGTTCATTGTAAGTTATTTAATTCAAGCACGGATGTAAAGTGTTATGAAAGGTAAGCTGTCAGCGCCCCTCATTGGGATGAGCCTAAGCTTGTCATGATGGCTCATTGCGGCGAAGGAGTCCTCGTCGCAATGGTCCATCGCAATGAAGTAGCCTTCATCTCAATGACGAATGCAGGGTAGAAACCTGAACTAAAAGTTTCAGCCTCCAAACTCTTTTCCTAAAAGGAGGCCTTCTCCTAGAAACGTCCAACACTCTCCCAACCCTAGAAAAGCAAGAAAAAAGAGGAAAAACTCTCAAAAAAGGGTCGGATTTCCCTCCTTCTCGCGATGACTCTCCCTCCGAACTTCTTGGGATGGAAACAATATACAAGTTGCACGCATTTTGATAGTAGCTCATCAATTGAGGTAGGTTATGGTTAAATAATAGCAAGACTTGATTAGTAAGTATAATTTTGGTATAAAATTAATGACGACATCATGCTTAAGCCTTCGGGCACGAAGTCTGGATGGTAATAGATGAATTTAGTTGATAAACTTGAAGCGTGTAAATAGTATGTGTGTTGTGAGTTATTTATATAAATTATGCATAAGATGTATGAATCGTGGCTTAGACATTGTGCGTGATAACTAGGTGAGGCCTGAACCTTAGTGGAAGCTAGAGTATAAAGTAATAAATTCTTAAAACGAATCCTAACTTAATTGTGATGATTAAATGACTATGTGAAATGGCCATAGCCCTGTGATGTTAGTTTGAAAAGTCTTAGCGGACCGGTCTAATAGCTAAGCCCTGAATTAGGAAATAAAATGATGCCTAATGGGAATTGGTTGGTGTTTAAGGTTAATACGAATTATGATCCTATACCCCTACTTTATGCGTCGATTAGGCTTGTGGAGTGAATTGCTAGACCTGAAGAGAGGGTTGATACCTGTTGTGTGGTGAACAAGTTAGGTGAACATTGCATGCCTAGCACTTAGTTGGAGTTGAGACTTGTCTTATTACATGATATGTGGTAGAGTTATGTAACTTGTGATTGGTCTTCGGACATGATTGAATTGTATGTGTTTTCTTGTTATGCTTGTATAAATAGGCTAGATAAACAGGAAGTGATAAGTGAACTGAATTCGCTAAGTGTATTGTGTGTTAACACTGTATATACATATATATATATATATATGAGGCATAGGTCTGAGAGTCTGGTCATATAGATATTGATGTTGATACAGTTGTTATGAATCAGATATCACGTTGGTGTGGTACATGGACACCTAGGATCCCCTGCAGGTCATGGTTAGTGGGCAGAAAAAAGACCCATTGCATGTGTGTACACACTCTTGCATATATCACTGCATGTGTCATTGCATTTATCATCTGTATGCTTCATTGTGTTGTTTTATGGTGAGTCGTTGTGAAATGATGTTGTGATTATAAATAAGGTCTGGAGGTATTGGTCATATTGACAAGCGATAGGTGAACTTAGTTCCCATGTGTGGTGTATTCCTGTATATGTATGTAGGATCTTAATGAATTATGTGTAGTTAATAACACAGTGGTTAACCTAAATTGAATAAATGTCTGAGTATTGGTTAAGTCTCATTATACTGAGTGGATCCGTATGAGAATGAATATCTTGTCTATAAATACCTGGCGAATCAAAGGTCTGAGCAAGAGGTGTGTTGTGGTTAGGCTTAGTAGTTGCTGTAAGAACTTGGGTAGTGGACAATGCCTTACCACTAAGCCTCGATGTATAGGTAACATTAGGTGTGAATAAAGAGTAAGATCGCATGGGATAGAAAATACCCCTTGACTGGATTAAATGGTGGAATAAGTGAGAGGTACTTGGATATGAACAATCGTATGAATTATCCTGTGATATGTTAAAGTGAAAGTATCTGTTTTAATATCAATTCTATATATGATTTATGTGAACTAATTTCAGTCGACCGATGATACCAACTAATACATGTGGTTGTACTGATGTTAATCTTACTACACTTTTTTGGTGTAGATGTGTGACAGATTGGCTGAAATTCGTGCTTGGATTAAAGAGTCTCCATCAGCAACTTTCGTTCTCTACTCTTCAGACGAGAGTTGTGTCTTTTACATTGTTGTCATGTTTTTTCTTTAGAAGTTCTTGTACAAGCTTAGACTAGATCTTGGAGAATAGTAGTATTTTATGTAGTTAATGACTAATGTGTATTATATTGACATGTGTTTTATTGAGATTAATGCAGTTATTTTATTTATCAATACTCTTGAAACTGTTTAAGGAACTCTTGCATACAAATGTTTGGGTGGTTTAGGATTCTCCTACCTGGATAGATTAGTGTAGGTGTCCGCGTGATCCTACCGTAATTGGGGTCATGACACACAATCTGAGGGTGGACATGGACATTGCTATGCTTTTCCAGGTGGACTAGAGACCGAGACTTTTGATGTAGTCATTACAGGTACTGTTTTGATTTGTCGCCATTGACCAACTTTAGTTTTATTTTATCCAGGGTCTACTTATTCTTATGTGTCTACCTACTTTTCTATGCGACTGGATATGATGTGTAATTCTATGACAGTACCGATACATATTTCTATCCTTGTAGTTGATTCATTAGTAGCGGATCGAGTGTATCTATCCAGTGTTGTGACCTTGTTTTAAACTTGCTCCTATTGAATACTTACACTATTCAAAATGAGTATCAATTAAATATTTTTTGTTGGCATGGTATGAAAGGTACAATACACATCTATTCAGCACGTGAGATGTATTTCTTTTAGCTATTTTTTTTGAATCTCTTTCTTCTCCTTTCTTCCTTAGCCATAACTTCTTTCAACACCACCACCATTCTCGTAATAGCCATCGTCGTCGCTAACATCACCACGATCCGCCCTTCTCTTCTTTTTTTCTTTTTCTCTTTTTCTTTGCCCACCTTACCCCTCCTTCACTATTAATGTTTTCAAATTTGTAATTTTCGTTGCTGTCATATCATTTCTTCCTTCTTTTTTGGACGATCACCACCCCTTTCTGCCCATTACAGTCGCCGATAACACCACAATAATTACCTTTTTCTTATCTTTTTTCAGATCTGAAAAGCGCCACCACCATCTCTTCCTCTTTTTTCTTTAAATCTGACAATCACTAGCACCATCTCCTCCTTTTTTTCTTTAAATCTGACAATCACTATCAACTTGTTCACCAAAAAAAATAGAGACTCACATTGTCCCCATTCTATTTCTCTCCCACTTTTCTCAACCTGAAAAAATTATATTTAAACTTAAACAAATCAGATTTAAAAATATAGTCGAATCAGATCTGAAAAAATATTGAATTTAGACAAATGATGGCAACAGTGGGTTGACAGGGTTAGGGTTTAGTAACTATTTTTTTTTAAAATAAAATAAAATTGGTCATGGACCTTTTATTTCTAAAATAAAAGAGTCTGACCAAAACAATAAAAACAAGGCCTACTCCAAGTCGGGTCAGGCCCAAAACAAGAAAGGAAACAAAAAAAAGGATCAAAAAAGGAAATAGACAAAAAAGAAAAGAGGCACAAGACAAAACCCTAAAAAATCGCATCCGTCAAGCTAAATGACATCTTCATCAATGACCCATCGAGGATCGATTGCCTGAAGCAAGGAAGAACCAGGTATGCCATCAGCTAAACTTGTGAGCTTCTTCTTTAAGAAATTATGAATTTAACCTGAAAATGAGGGGTAAAGAGAAACTATTCTTTTCTTTAAAATAGTCTTTTCGTTCTTTTTTTTTCCTTCATAATTTTTTATCATTATTTTAACTCAAAATACCACATGTACGCTATTAATTTGTCACTTTTCCACGTCATTGACGAGTGATTTACACTCTCTTTAGCTTTTTGCTGATAGTAAAAAAATTATCTAATAGATATTTATTTTGAATAGTGTAAGTGTTCAACAAAAATAAGTCATAAGTGTCAATACAAATATGCGGACAACTTTAGGGGGCTGCGTATGACTTAAGTCATTAAGTTAATAACAGGTAAAGAAAAATACACTTCAAACAACTTAGCATAAATTATATACCTTAGTATTATTAAAATGCAGAAGAATTTTATCTTGTAAATATATATCTATACCTATATATTATAAAAGCACGAATATTTTTTGCTTAATGTTGATCGATCAAATTATCTCTGAAATATTGATCGATTTTTATACCCTTAAAAATTTAATTAGGTCAAGATAAAATTATAATTATATTTAGGATTTATATGCAATAACTCACAAGGATTCATATTCGTCTAAATATAAAGTTAACTACTATTAGGATTCATATTATTTATATATTTTATAAGTCGTGTTCATTGTTATATTAAGCAAAACAATATTATTTATGAGTGCAACATAAAGTTGGGTGCTTGTGGCTTAGTGAAATAGCGGGTTGAATTGCTTACAATAAGTCTCAACCCACATGAAAATCAGTGTTAAGATCATTCATGACAGGCTGCACGTGCAAACGTTCACTCTTGCTGCATTAACAGGTGCTGCAGTCGTCGAGTACTATGACCATAACTCAAGAGCTAAAGCAGAACGTCTTGTCAAGTTTCTCCAACCGCAAGCCCATTCTCACAAGGAATGCATCATAACTTCAATTGATGAATAAAAATCAAACTGATTAGACAAGTTTTATCTGTTGGGTCATGACCCTTAACTTTCTATGGAAGAGTTTTACTAACTCAAATTTTTAGTATTGGGTTTCCTCCTTGGAAGAAAATACAAAATAACAATTTTCAGTCTAATTTTTATTATTTTTTTAGTTTAGGAACTTGCACTTTAATCAAATACCCTCACACTTTGAAGTAATTCAAATCGGACTTTCTTTCTCTCTTCATCACTCGATAAATTAAATCAAAATGGTGCCTTCTTCTAACGGATAATTATAACGGTCAGAATAAAATATTTGATAATGTGACAATGACTAATAAATGACAAATACTTTCGCAACGAAGACGCCCAAAATTGAGAAACTTATCATAATGTTTCATTTATCTTCATTTTTTCACTGCCTTTTCTTCTCTTCAAAATGCGATAGGATTAACAACAAACTATCACTTCGTCATCAACAATATGACGTTAATATCAATAAAATAAATTCCTTAAGATTGTTGGTATCTTGTGTTTAAAATAGCAATTCAGAAAATTAAAATAAATTAGAAAATAGATAAGCAAAAAACTTTAATAAAAATATCTGAGTCCACAAAATTCACTGTGTGTCCTTAAGAAATTTAATCCCCTCATTGTACCTGAGATTTTGGATTACTTCCTCTAGGACTTTGTCAAACTCAACAAACGACAACAAATCACACATGACTCTATATCTATTTGTTAGACAATATGTAAAGGAAATTCAAAAAAAAATCCCCATAAAAACTGAGGTTAGTCCTCTGAATTTATAGTCAACGAAAAGATAGTATGAAGAGGTGTTTATAATGACTTATCGAAAATGTCACAATCTATAAGAAAGTTCACAACCCATTCAATGTGAAAGGTGTCTATTCAAAATACATCCTTTCTCTTGGTGTCTTTTTGAAAAAATACCTATTTATTTTTTAATCACACCTCTTAAAAACCGAACACGATTCTCATAAGTACAATAGTAAAGTTTATCAAGTTTTCACTTTATGTAAAGTATCTGCTTACTTGAGTAAATATGATTAATGATTTGATGGAGATAACAAACAACACTTTAGATGAGATTATATGAATTCTAGTTTACAAACAAATCTAAGAAGGCTTAACATTTGGATTGATCTTGTAAAGTTTTTTTTTTTGGAGTTCTTCATAATACATGTCCCACTGGCATCTAACATATCCACTCCATAAACTCGGAACGGTTTCACCGGAGATAATTGAACGATAACTTTTGACTTTTCTTGTTCTTCTCTGACTCCATTGATTTACTCATCATTGATTCAATGGTGCTCTTGTTATTCGCTTCCTCGGCCATCAGACTTTTGTGTGTAGGGATGTTATGGCCGAATTGTACTAAATCAACAAGTGAGATTCATCGAAAAGTCAAATCCATTTTAAGCATAAGTAACACACAGGCTTTTTTGGACATTTTCCAGCCAAAAAGGCTGATGATGAAGAAGATTGGTTCTCAAATGTATTGTTTCGAACAAGTGGTTCAACACCAACTAAATTCAAAACCAGAATTGTCCCTGGTAAAATTAACTGTCTATTAATTTTGAGGGATCTTATTAGTCAAGGATCAAAACCACTCACATAATATAATTGAAGGTCAATAGTAATAAGTTGTATAATACAAGGACTAAAATCAGAATGTGGCATTAACCTAGGACTAAAATTATTTTCCCTTTTAATTAATACTACAAATTTTAAAAATCCTTCCAAAAGCCCCCCATCCCATCCCGTACTTAGTGGGATAGGACGCGATTAGAGTTTCAGGATCGAGTCGGGACTAGAGTTTCATCCCCTTCCGTCCTAGTCCCCCTATCCCACTTAAATCGTCTCATCCAGTCTTAGGATCCGTTTGACCATAAAAATAAAAAGCGTATTCACTTTAAAGTTGAAAATAGAGTTGGAGTTGTGTTTGGTCATAGTATTTTCAAAAATATTTTAGACTATTGAGTTGGTGTAGTATTTAAAAATAAAGTTAGAGAAAAAAATTGAATCCAAAAATAGTGAATACACCTCAAGAGGTGTTCTTCAAAAAATTAAAAATTGTGAAAACATATTTCTAAATATATTTTTGATTTTTATGGCCAAACAAGTATCTGGAATAAAGTGAAAACATATTCCGAAATATTATGAATAATTATTGGGCCGAGCTGGATTTGAACCAGCGTAAACATATTGCCAACGAATTTACAGTCCGTCCCCATTAACCGTTTGGACATCAACCCAGGAAGAATCTATTTTAGACTTATTGGTAATTCATGATCAACTAAATGCCTACGTAATCTTTCCTATGGACAAAAACCAAAAAGCAGCATGAGAGGTTGAGTAGGCCTATGTCAATACATGATGCCAACACAACCCTTTCTCACATTTTTCATGCTCCAAAAAGGAAACTTGTCCTATTTACCTTTTACAGAAAAAAAACATACTTCTTCTCTTGTCCCCACCTAATATCTCACTTTATACCTTTTATACCTACGTTTAGGGTGGAGTATTAAAAACACACTTAAATTATTCTTTTTTTTTAATTTCATACTTAAACTATTAGAAGTGTGAGTTTGATACCTAAACTATCACTCATTATTTTAAAAAACACACCTCAACTAATACGTGATAGTGTGTGTACTACACTCTTTTTTATTTAAAAAATCTTGCCACGTGGCACTTCGTGTGAAAAAAAAATTCCATCTTGACAAAAATTAAATAAATTATTAGTATTAGGTTAAAAATTAAATATTCACCGTGTTGAGAAATGATAAAGAAAAAAGGAAGTGTAGGTAAAATCAATTGAAAATTTTTTAAAAAAATGATGTGCTAGCTAAAAAAAAAAAGATATACCACATCATCAGAATATTTAATGGCCACACGCGCCTAAATGTGTTTGTATACAAACACTTGGTCCAGTCAGCGTTGAAGTGTGTTTCTCAAATTAATGAGTAATAGTTTAGGTATGAAACTCGCACTTTATTTGAGTACAATATAATTCAACCTTTACCTTAAAAATCGTTTTCACAGCAAATGATACACCTAGACAGTTCTACAGAGACTAAGTTTAGCATCTAATTTTCCCCTGGAAGAGGATTCAAATAAAATATGCTAGAAAAGGTGGGCCCAAGATGATGAGCTCCATACCCTTCAGGTCACAGTTTTTCATCCCATCGAATATAAGTTGCATGGAATAGTATGTCGGTCAATGTTTTTTACATCAAGAAGAATGTCACTCCAAAGTTAATTTTATCTTGGAAACAAGGATTCTACCTTCAAAGACAAATGTCAGTACATAGTTATCTCATTGAACTATAACTATAACGAAACTGGGATTTTACTGTGACTGAATGGAAAAAAACAAAAATAACAAGACAAAGTAACTGACCTTCTATTGTTCCTAGAATCTAGAAAACACTACCAGATGACTGTAACAGATTGGTGATAAAGCTATGCATGTTTCAAATTATCTTCAACGAGTTCAATACAACGATATAAAACTAACTCAATGGGGTTCAAGGCACATATTGTCTCGGATGCTAGATGGTCATGATCCTTCTGGTTTTCTGCCACGACTCCTGTCACAAACGTACGCAAAGGTAGAAGCCATTTGTTGTAAGCCGTCTGCAACATGTCCTTACAGAGCACTCCAGTACAGTTGGTTTTTCCTGTTGCATGTGTTTGAAAGTCAGACAGCAGTAATATTAGTGTCACCTTCTGTTGTCTCCAAAATTGACGTAGAGGATAAATCAGTTTAGCCAACAGATATTAGACAACAGAAATGACAAGACTATCCACTGATGATACTTCATTAGTCTTCTACCAGAAAAGACAAGACTTGAGATAACAGAAGATTTTCTGAAACTATCCACAAATTATTTTGTCAATAGCTTTATACACAAGGCACTTGAACATTTAACTATGCCCATCATAAAGTATGTATATTCTTTATTAATGTTTGTTCTACCCCCTACACAGCGCGAAAGAATGGACTATGGAGAGGAGAAAATGTTTCCCAAAGAATAAAAAGGAAGAAAGAGGAAGGGCAAAACCTTTCTTTCTGATCAGTAAGCAAAGAGTGAAACTTAAATGAAGAGCTTCTAGATCATGCCCCAATAATTCGGAACAAAACCAGGGACTAAAAAGGACATATGTGTAAAAGAACATCAGCTATGGACATACCACCTGGCATTGCAAATTTCCTCTGTCCCATTTTACATGACTTTTGCATTAAATTAGTAGTGGTGACAGAACATATTGATGTAGCTATTGAAAAGCTAGTTAAATAGGAAAAAATATCATGTCAAAAATTCAGATATAGTGAATGAAAGTTGGATAAAATGTCATCCCAGATGTTTTGACATGATATTTTATAGGCTTATGTACATGCTTTTCTTCCTCAACTTGCACCTATTTCCTTTACACCCCAAAGTTGTTCAAAACACCGCAATTACACAACTGTCGGTGTTTGGCCACTTATTCATAGAAGTTGCATTACACGTGCCAATCAGTGTGAGACACATGTCATAACTCAAGGAAAGAGAAATACTTAAAATTCCTGCTATATCCCCAATTGACAGAATTTTCCAACTTCTTCATTCTTCATCTTCCTCCTCGATGGTTGCCACCAATACCGCTTCCATGGTTTTCGCCAACGCCACCATCCCAAAACCAACATAGCCACTCTTTGGCAATCTCCATTTCTCTAATTTCACTCACCTCATCTTCATCAATAAACACATCTGTGACACCACAAAACACTACTCTGTCACCAGACGCCTCATCCAACTCCAAATAATGCATCGTGTCCCTTAAACCACGTTTCATGCTCACTATGACCATCAAATTATTCCACCACGTCATGCCAGAATCACCCCAAACAGAGACCACCATAAAGGCATAAACGCTGGCCTACACCTCTCTTCGACCCCAGCAACTCCACTAAAAATCACACACTCGACACCATTCCACATAAAAACCACCGTTCTCTCCCTCTTTTGTTTTGATTCCACAAAGTTTACTTATAAGGCTTTTATATCTCTTCGCAACTCCCACCATTTCAATCTCTCCATCTTTATTTCCACTCTTGTTAAACATAACCAAGAAGATTAAGAAGCGGGGTTGAGTCTGTGGAATCCTGCTTTGTGGAGTGGTAATGGGGCTATTAGTTGAAGGTAGGTTTGGGACAATGGGTTTGTGTATGAAAATGGTAGGGGTGATCTAATGGGTTTTCTGATGAAGGTCGTTAGGTGGTGATATTGGAGGAGGGCAGATGTATGTCTTCTTTTTGAAAGTTGGACACAGGAGTAGCCTGAAGGTGGTGGAACTGGTGGTGGTTGTTGAATGGAGAGGTTCAACTGCTGGAGAAGATGGGCATGAAAGGTGGAATATGGAGGAGGTAGGGGACACGTGGCACTTAAATAAGGCCTCATACAAAATGTTTGCTAATCATACACCTAAAATACTGGTAAAATATGTTCTGGCCACGTGAACAAGAAGTTTGGGATAGATAAGGTGTGTAAAAGGGAAATATGAGCAATCTGGACATCATGCGCCTAAAATGCTGGTAAAATATGTTCTGCACGTGGACAAAAAGTTTGGGATATATAAGGTGTGTAAAAGGATCTTTGTGTAATTTGGACAGGGAAAGTATGTATTAAGCCTATTTTACATGTCTCTTTTCATTTTCCAGAATACTCAAGATGTTCAACACCTACCTGAAGCACAAGTTCATCACCTACCACAGGCACATTTTGATCATTGTCCTCTATTGCTTTCACTTGATTCTTATCGACCGCCTAAGAATAAATTTTTTAGGTTTGAAACCATTTGGTTATCTAGTCCAGAGGATGTCGCACGCCGCATTGGAGCGGGATGGGTGAAATGAAGGCTTGCATCTGGGATATTGTACGATAAGAATGTGTTGCCAAGGCTAAAAGGTAAGTTCTACAAAGTGCTGGTTTGACCAACTTGCTTGTATGCGGCAGAGTATTGGCTAGTCAAAAAAGCCTACGTTTAGAAGATGAATGTAGCGGAGATAAGGATGCTTAGATGGATGTGCGGGCATACTAGGAGAGATATGATTAGAAACGAAGTTATACGTTCAAGGTGGGAGTAGCCTCAGTGGCGTACAAGGTAACGAAGCGAGTCTGAGATGGTTCGGGCATGTGAAGAGGAGGTGCGTAGATGCGCCAGTATGGAGGTGTAAGATGTTGACTATAACAGAAATTAAGAGGAGTAGAGGTAGGCTGAAGAATGGGGGGAGGTAATTAGACAGGATATGATACAACTTCAAATTACTGAGGACATAACCCTAGATAGGAAGGGTATAGAGGTCGAGGATTAGGATAAAAGGTTAGCAGGTAGCCGAGTGTTATCGCACTCTATGTGGGAGAGGCAGGGGGCTAGCCTCCTCTTCATTTCTCCGTAGTAGTAATATTATTTATGAATCACATAGTTTCTTTGTTCTTTAGTGTTTATTGATAATATTTTGATTTTAATGATTGATAATTTACATTGCAGGAACCAAGGCATGAATTAAGCAGCACTCATGAAAAAGAAACAAGTACCAAGCTTAAAAGGAAACTATCAGGAAGCTTTAGAAAAAGGATTCATGATCAAAGGAAAAAGATCTTGTAGACTGTCAGGAGTCAATTAAGACTCAAAGAAGGAAAGGAGATCAAGTACCATGCATTCAATGAAGGAAAGAAGATCGGGCTGTCAATCAAGATTCAAAGGAGGAAAATATCAAGTACCAAGTAATATCCTTAAAGGAAAGAATCACCAAGGACTTTATTTTCTGCTGATTTTAAGTAGTCGACTGAGAAATTAGAAAAAGAGCAATTCATCCCCCCTCCCTCTTACACTTTCAATTGGTATTAGAGCAAGGACTTGCACAACATTGCTTAACCACAAGTGAGAAAAAATCATGGCTCAAAATGCTACTGCTGGGGCACTATTTCAAGAAGGGACCTCACAAGCAAGGTCTCCCTACTTCAATGGAAAGCACTTCTCACCGAAAAATAAGGATGGGGACTTTCATCAAATCCTACGATGTCAAAGTGTGGAGAGTCATCAAAATTGCAATTCCACCAAACAAGAAGGATGAAAAGAAAGCAGATGATGGGGAAACATCATTTGTGATAACCCCATCCCTGGAGAACTATACTGAGGAACAAATGGAGATTATTCAAATAAACTCCAAAGCAAAAAAAATTCTCTACAATGCCATCAGTGGTGAAGAATACGAAAAAATATCTAGCTGTGAAACTGCTAAGGAAATGTGGGACATGTTGGAGGTGACTTATGAAGGGACTGACAAAGTGAAGCAAACCATTGTCAGCCTACTGCTATATGAGTATGAATTGTTTCAGATGAAAGAATGAGAATCCATCGAATAGACGTTTGCCCGCTTTGACAAGATCATCGGTGAACTCAAGGCTGTACGACTGCTCCTGAAAGATAGATGAATGCATAAAACAACTATTCAACATATGCGCCAGAGCGATTAAAAGGAGAGCGTCCCTTTCACCGGGACAAACAACCCATTTATGATAAGGGTCCCCTGGCTGACATAAAGTTTCAACATAAAAGTAAATCGCCTCGTCTTTGGGAATACTTAATAACTTAAGTGGGGACAATGTATACTTCTCTTCTGAGATAAGAATGATTATATCACATACGCTTAAAGGGGGCAACGAAAATAGATCACCAAGTTTAGCAGACATATAATATTGACCGGGCAAGTTGCTGTACGGAGCATGAATAAGGTGGATTTTTCCGTGGGTCCTTGCCATCCGAATCAATTCTGAACGAACAATCTCTCTATCTGGCTTTGTTATTATTACAGTGTTATCTGCACCCAGCCAGTAAGTAGAGATATGGAGAGAGGGGACAACTTTGTCGCGGAATACTCAGAAGCCCCTAGTGGCTCTCAAAGGTCGTGGCTTTTGAAAGCATGAACTTAAACAATCTTACTTATGATGAAGTAAGAGGAGATCTTATTGCTTTTGAGAAGGCCCACTTAACTAAAAGGGACAAGAAGAAAAGAAGAAAAGAAGAAAAGAAGAAAAGAGTGGCTTTCAAAGCTACTGAGGAACATGAGGAAGAAGAAGACATCGGTGAAGACGAAATTGCTCATATCACCAGATCTGTAGTGGAATCCTTCAGAAGATCCAAGAACCAAAGAAGAGGTAAGAAAACTTCTCAAAGGGAAAGCAAATCACTGAATACAATAAAAATGATGGTAAATGATACAGTTGAGGAAAGTATGGACATATTGCAAATGATTGCCCAGAAGCAAAAAAAAAATACTCCAAAGGAAATCAAAGAAATAAGAAGCAGGGCCTTTAGCAATTGGAGTGATGAAGACAACTCAGAAAATGAAAATGACAACATTGGAGATGTATGCTTTATGGCAATTGGAGAAACAAGCAAGGTAAGATCTAATACCTGTCATAATTGTATTGAATTGCAAAAACTATTAGAACGTGCTATATCAGATTTAAGTCATTGGAGATGTACGCCTTATGGCAATCGGAGAAACAAGCCAGGTAAGATCTAATCCCTGTCATAATTGTATTGAATTGCAAAAACTATTAGAACGTGCTATATCAGATTTAAACAATCTTTAATTCTTCAAAAAGAGAAGAAAGACTGGGAAATTAAACTGGAAGTTTGTGAAATTGAGAAAGATTTTCTTCCAGAAGAAATGAATGAATTACAAGTGCAAATTAATAGCATGCGTAAATCACCTAGTCACAGTGTCGTTAGATCAAACCAGTCGACTCCCTCACATAAGTCAACTGGTAAGCAATCTGACAGTGACAGATACCGTGGAAATTACTACAGCTGTGACAATCACATCAGTCAACTCACTCAAGTCGGCTAAAACCAAGTCACACGATAATAATTCCAACAATGGTAAGGCGACTCATAAGTCAGTCATTGAAAGACCTTTTTCTCAAGCATGTTACCATAGTGGTAAATCTGGTTATAAGCATTATAACTGCAGATTTCGCTCTAATGTTTCTCCTAAATGGATTTGGATGCCCAAAACAGAGTCTACAAATCAAAAGTCTAACACCCAAGGACCCAAGACTACTTGGGTACCTAAAGAAAATTGATAAAACTGTTTTGCAGGAACACCACTCGAAATCAAAAGGAAAATGGTATCTGGATAGTGCGTATTCAAATCACATGACAGGCAACAAAAATTTGTTTAAATGAGTTGCTGATTTTGATGAAGGTCACATTCGATTCGGAGACCACTCCAAAGGAAGGGTAATAGGTATTGGCACAATTTCCTTTAATGAATCTTGTGAAATCACTAACGTTTACTTGGTGATAAGTTTGAAGTACAATTTTACATAAACTTTTTTGTTTACATTATAGAATAGAAAAAGAAGGAGAGGGTATTTGCCTGCATTTATTCATGATTGAGTATTCTATTTTGATTTTGTATTTATTTAAAATTGTAGAAATATAACTTGTTCCTCTTGTTGCTAATGTTACTATATCTTTTTTATTTGCTAAGCATAAACCAGCTGTGTGACGTTGATCTTGAAGTAAAGTTCAAAAAAACAGGATGTGTGATAGAGAATGCCTTTGGAAAGGTCTTACTTCCGGGAAACAGAGAGAGAAATGTATATGTTCTAGACTCTGTCAAAAGATCAAAAAAACACATCTGTTAAGCTTCTATTTCGGAAGATCCCTGGATTTGGCACAAGAAGCTTGGTCATGCAAGGATGCGTCTTACTGAGAAATTGACAAACATGAGCTCGTAGCTGGATTACCTAAGCTGGACTAAGACTCATATCTGTGATGCATGTCAATTAGGTAAGCAAACCAGAAATTCTTTTCTTCTTAAAAATATTGTGTCTATATCTAAACCCTTGCAGCTTCTCCGCATGGACCTTTTTGGTCCCACTAGAACTGCAAGTATTGGAGGAAAAAGGTAGCCTTTGTAATTGTTGATGATTTCTCTCGTTTTACTGGGGTTATGTTTTTGACTGACAAAGATGATACTTTAAAGAATTTTGAGGTTTTTTTTGTGAGAAAGTGCAGAGAGACAAAGGCTACTACATTAGCTCCATTAGGAGCGATCATAGAGGAGAATTTGAGAATAAAGCTTTTGAAAATTTCGGCAATGAACAAGTATACATGCACAACTTCTCTTCTCCAAGATCCCCTCAACAAAATGGCGTGGTTGAATGAAAAAATAGGAGTCTGCAAGATATGGCAAGAACCATGATCAGTGAACTTGCTCTTCCACATCATTTCTGGGCAGAAGTTGTAAGCACTGCCTGCCATATTCTAAACATGTCTCTCATCAGGCCCATCTTGAAGAAAACTCCCTATGAGCTATGGAATGGAAAGAAACCAAATATTGCATATTTCCATCCATTTGGGTGCAAGTGTTTCGTTCACAACAATAGTAAGGACAACATTGGTAATTTTGATCCTCGAAGTGACGAAGGTATTTTTCTTGGCTACTCAAACTCTAGTAGATCCTATAGTGTTTAATAAAAGAACATCCTACATAGAGGAATCCATTCATGTTATATTTGATGATTCTAACCGTTTTGTTGAGAAACTTAGTAGTACGGATGATGAAGAAGAACAAAATGTTACTGCCTCAGAGACTGCACCAAAAGAAGACGACTGTCCAGAAAAGTTACTGCCTCAGAGACTGCACCAAAAGAAGACGATTGTCCAGAAAAGTCGACTGTTGGTCAAATTGATCAATTTGCTATTGAAACTGTTCCAAATGAATGGAGAAGTGAGCCTGACTACCCAAAGAAATTCATCATTGGAGATCCCAAAGATGGAATGAAGACTAGAGCTTCAAGCAAGAAAAGTGCTAATATAGCACTCATATCACAACTTGAGCCTAAGCAGGTTGATGAAGCCCTAAAAGACAGTCAATGGGTAAAAGCCATGCAAGAAGAACTGGATCTTCTGGATCAGTTTGAGAAAAATAAAGTTTGGACCCTAGTTCCTAAGCCTGAAAGGACTTGAATTATTGGAACTAAGTGGGTGTTCAGAAACAAATTAAATGAAGAAGGAGAAGTAATTTGTAACAAAGCAAGGTTAGTTGTTCAAGGTTACTCTCAATAAGGAGGAGTCGACTATGATGAGGAAGTTTTTTGATATATATGAAAGTCAAACAATTCGTAATTTCTAATCTCTTAATTTGAGAGATGTCACATAGAAATGGTTCTCAAAGGGGGTACACATAGGTGATGGTTATTTTAAATCTGCAAAAGCTTGCAAAGTTCATGAAGTCTGCATTTGGGCCGAGTGAATGTAACAATATGAGGAAAGGCATTTTAGCTTTAAACTTAGTAGGCATGATTTAGGAGATGTCTTCTCTTTAATTTTGTTGTATATTGGAACACTTCCAAGTGACTTTTGCCATAGATTTTATTTCCGGTGGTTAGTTGTTCATGCCTTGAGTTTGTTTCAAATGTCAAGAAAGTTAGAAGTAGCATTCACCTTGCTATGTGAAAAAAGGGGCAGAATGGGTTTATCCATCAAGAACTTCAAGTTAATCTTTAGAAGATTTGATTGGTTTGTTAATTAGGTCTCTTTTCTAATCAATGTCTTCTTGATATGTAGGGAATTTGTAATGTTACTGTTTGTGCATATTTCAGCGCGCGATATTGAAGATGTCTCGACTTTTGAAATCCCTGAAGACAGTAATGGTGCTTCCAGGCAAATGTATTCAACTGCCTTCTTATGTCTAGAAGTCAAAATAAGAAGTGACGTGACATAGTAGACAGTCCTTGTGGTTAATAGAATTTATCCAACCATTATTTCGTAAGCTTCTTTATAATGTAATTTCAAATGTTTGGTGATTTGACGTTACTGACAGTTCAATACTAAATAATATGTGATGCTTCTGAATTGTGTTTCGATTACATCTTTGTGTAGCAATCTAGAATTCAAATTGTGAGGTGGCTTGGTGTAGTACCATTCTGGTTATAATGTGTCCAAGTCTAATTTTGAGAGACAATTGATGGATGTTTTAATATTCACTAAAGCTGTTGTAACGAAATCTCAGACCAAATGTGAAATCTTTTAGCTTGCACTTCTTTATGGACGAGTTGTATCAAAATATTCAAGATGTTGGGCCCGTGCTAGCACGGGCCGCACCCCTCTAGTCCCATCAAATAACAACACATTGGATGGATGGGGTATTTTTACTAAAATAGCATCAAACATTATAGTGATGCCACAAATAGGAGTACCATGTCACTGGGACCAGGAGAGTATTAGTCTAATCAAAGATCAAAATGGAAATGCAAGAACCAAATCTCACGTAGAAGCAACCATAAAAGACACTCACATAAAATCCAAAAGATATTTTTCATAATTAGACGACATTTACCTGTTGATTCTCTGATCACTACAAACCGATATAGATTGAGAGCTGATAGAACCTGTAGAGTATGGCAAGAAATACAGTAAGAAAATGTAAATTTAATCAACGTACATGGTTATAAAACGCAGAAAGGAGTCCCTTCATAATTTCGAATTTGGTATGCTATAAGGTATGACGCGAGTATTATCAACTTTTTGAAGGGAAAATCACTAAGTGATAAACTAACACTCGTGGTCAACCAAGAATGGGCATTAATCTGATTCATAGAGGAAAAGAGCCATCAACCCTCATTGTTTTCACCAGACAAGAAACAGTATAGAGACTAGAGAAAAAAGAAATAGAACAAAAGCTTCTTAACAGAACGTCGTAGTTAACAACTTTAGAGATGGCACCTTTGGGACTTGAAATCAACATTAATGTCAAAGGCACCACAAGAAATCTACGTTGATAAAACACATCCCAAAATTTCAGGTAAAACTAAACTTTCCGATACTTGCTCCTTGTGAACAAATTAAGTACATTACATTTTTAGCACCTTCAACCTGTATTTTTTTTAATAACCGAGAAATCCCCGAGGGCCTTCTGCCCCACAGTTCGAAACTTGGTGGATAATGAGTCCACCTCTCTACCCTTTTCCACTTAATTCCAGGCTTTTGCCTGCAGTAGGGTTCGAATTCGTGATGTGCACGTAACCTACACATCATGCAATGCACTCTAACAATCAGACCAAAGCCCCAGGGACTCAACATGTATTTTCTCAACATACTACAATCAATATGCCCCAGTTATTCATTTCGAACAAAATTTACACCACTTTTGACTGGGCCTCAAATCCTGGCAGCACCCTTGCCGTACTTCTAAGCAAATGCTCCAGGAGCTAACACAAGTTGACAATTGCGTGTGAACTATTTTGTGTTTCACTTTGCATTTAATGCATTTCTTGGAGTTGATAATGAAGGTGGGCAAGAAGAGTTGATTCAAACTTGAATGCTTTTCACGTCTCTGAAGATTTGATGAAGCATATTGCAACATACAGATATGGTTAATATCTTCAATAAGGTGTTTATTTGTGCCCCAAATCCTATTGTCAATTAGTTGATCCATCATGTCACAGATAAGTGAAAAAAGAACAGAGGAAATCCTCACATTATATAGCAATCAATTCTCGTCAAACTATGTAGCAACCAGTTCTCTTGATGGAGTCATACTGTAAGCTAGCTTATAGATCAACTAACGCTAATGCCACTGGAAGAAGTAGCATTCTCTCTATATCCAAAAATGTTCCAAATAGAACTCAATAGAAGAAGAATAAGGAAACATAATCCAGCCAGGCAAGTCTAATGCAAAACTATAGATGCTAATATAAGTCACACATTGTCGAGTTAAAAAAGGAGAGACAATTACTGCATCACTGTATTCAGGAAGGGATGGAGGGCCACCATTTGGAGGCTTTAGAACCAGCTCTACTAGTTCCAGAACACCAGCACTCCAAAACGAGAGACATTGAGAATATTTCACCTCTGCCTCTAAGACTCCACTTGTCAGCGAGATGCTTCTACTATGTTCCTCGTGCATTTCCCTTCTGACACAATCTAAGAGGATTGCAATCTGTACATGAAACAATATATCTAAGAGCAAGTTCAATCAAGTGTAGTCCAAGAACAACAACTGTAGCTGTAAACTTCTCTAGCAACTGATGGACAGCATACCATAGAAGAAGACTTGCTATTCTGTATCAAAGCCCTTAAGATGTCAAACCTTAAAGAACTTGGAACATCTGAAAGCACCTGATAATATAAAACCAATCATCAAATGGTCACATGCAAGTCTAGATGCAAATTCTCTCTAATCAAGTAAACAAAAAGCAAAATGATTCAATGCCCACGTATATATTTTCTTTATCATAAAATATAGCTAATAATGCACATTTAAAACAAAGAATCCCGTGAAGCATTTAAGAAATAAACACAAAGCTGTACTACCTTAGAGGTTCGATGTAAGGGTTCTATCAGCATTCACCGCTTTATGTTGGTTTTTCCTCCTTTCCACTCAAATACTTTTAATTTTAGCACTCTTTTCTAAAGGATTATAATAGGCAATATTTCTCCAAACACTTAATGGCATAATAATAAGTCAAAGTCAGCACAAGGTTCAACATGCCACTCAAGCTATTATTAAGATTTCCATTCAGCTAGTCTAAGGTTCCAGTACCAGTCTGGTGAATTTAGAAGGAATTGGTGTTCCTTTTTGATGCCTCTTAGACAATTGTGAAAGAACACATCTAAGCTGTAACTTTCAGTAAAACAATGCCAGAATCCATATTTTAACCTTGCAATGACTAGGATAAATTTAAGCTTGAGGAATGGATAAAGTTTGATCTATGAAGAAACACTATAGAGTAAGGGTTTAATGATCACTAGAAGACTAGGTTCATGCACTGCAGTTCATCCAGCACAAAAAGAATGAAGTTTAGGCGAGATTAGACGGCATCGCGGGGCCTTTAATGTAAATAGTTTTATCTACGCTCAATGTTTCAAGAGAAAAGTATGATAGATGATGATGTTACGTATAGAATCGAAATAGGAAAGTTGAATCAAAGAAATGCTATTGAATGTTATGTTTGAGAAGGATATGTTTCAAAGCGAAAGGCAAAGTTCTGTAATATAGTTTTAAAACCAACAATAGTATATAATAGTGAATATTGGGCCTCTAAAGTCCACCATATTCACAAGATGATTGTTGGAGATATGCAGATGTTAAGATAGATATGTTATCATACAAGAGTAGAAAAAATTGAAAAACAATCTTATTAGGCAGAAGGTGCAAATAGCACACATAGAAGATAAACCTTTGAGCCAGTTGAACAAAACTGGTGATTGTACTGCACCAAATGCTCGCAGGCACTATTCCCAAGATCCCAGCTAAGGTCCCTTCTGGGCCTTAGTGTTTCCTTTTTCTGGCGACGTCTATTCACTGGAAATTTCAGAATCCTTTTCTTTTCCTTTTCCTTTTCCCTTTCCTTTTTTCTGTCTTGCGATAGAGAATCGCATTTATTTTAGATTAGGGGGAAAGTCTTTTGATCTTACAGAAATCAAGTCTTCGGCCGGTATTTGGTATGAATGGGTAGAGAGTTCTAGACTCTACATCAGAAGGATGATGATGAGTGGAGGAGCACTCTTGTGGTTGTGCAAAAGACATAAAGATGCATCAGATATCAGGGGGAAGTCCTTTAAGTCTTGGAGATGCAGGGATTTTTCCACCTACATTTATTGTTCCTTAAAATTCAATAAATATGGTAGGTTTGTTTCTGTTATCACAGTTAATGGGCAGGCGAGAACTATGGTTACTATACCAGAAATGCATTTAATGAAGGATGGAGTGGACTCATCACAAAAATTGACAGCTTCATTAATAGGGGAGAAGAAAGCTACAAAGAAGCTATACACAAGAACAGATGTCCTCTCAATGAATCCAGCAGCTTTTCTGATAAGATCCACACTTCAGCAGTCCCCGATGACAAAAATCCTTTGTACAGAAGTTTAGTAGGCCGATTTCATGATTGTGATGAAAACCCACCCAAAAATGATGTCAGAAGATGGGAACAGCAGACATGGAGAGGTGTCCACAATCTTCAGGTCTTTGACATGAATGGAACTCAGTTTCTCTTTGAGTTCCAGACGAGGAAGGATGCAGAGCATATTTTGATGGGTGAATGGAGGAGATGAGATAGTCGACTGCTTTTGGAATGGTGGTCACCACTGTAGGAGCTTACCCAGACCATGTCAAGTTCGACTGGTTTTGGGTGAAAGTTTTAGGGTTGCCATTACAACTGTGGTCTGACAAAGCAATGAAAGAAATAGGCGATCAGTGTGGAGGATGGATTGAGATTGAGGAGGTGAAGCAACTCAAGAATCATCTACGATGGGCTCGAATCAGGGTCAAGGGGCCGGTGGAAAAAAATCCCGTCTTCTATTGAAGTGGTTGATGGAGATCTAACCTTCACTCTGTCAATATGGTGTGAAGCTCCGGCGAGGGTCAGAAAGTCAAAATCTGGCGAGCTTGTCGAGTGAGATAGCAGTCCTAGGTTTCATACGGAATCTGCCAATTCTGGATTGCAATCTTAGGGCCCGTTTGGTCATGTGATATGAAGTTGAAGTTTTTTTTGGACATGCAAATTTGGATTTTTTAAGTTGTATTCTTTTTCTTAAACATGAAAACCCCACACCTTGTGAAAATTATTAAATTTTCCCCAGTTCTTATAAAACGTTATCAAATGAGTAAACCATAGTTCATAAATAGGATATCGTAATCTTCTAAGACACTGCATTGATAAATCGCAAATCTCCATGTTCCTTTTGTAAATAAATGTTTGTGATTACAAACTTTCAAGTACACATAATTTATAAAGATCCACTAGTCAACAATAA
This sequence comes from Jaltomata sinuosa, assembly GCA_003996215.1. Taxonomy (NCBI): domain Eukaryota; kingdom Viridiplantae; phylum Streptophyta; class Magnoliopsida; order Solanales; family Solanaceae; genus Jaltomata; species Jaltomata sinuosa. The sequence continues at coordinate 104,927 of QJPP01004665.1, forward strand.
TAATTATATCTTTTCACATGGTACGGACAGGCCGAGCATGAGTCCTTTTTTTTTTTTGCAAAATTTAAAATGATGTTTTTTTTATTTTTACAAAATATAAATTTTTGGGTCAAATTTTGTATTTTAAAAAGTTGAAATCATGATTTGAAATCCCAAATCATGGTTTTTTGAGAATTTGGGATTTCATCTCATGATTGAATCATAAGATGAAATCGCATGTCCAAATGTTGCTTTCATTTCATGATCTCAAATCATGAGATGAAATCGCATGTCCAAACGCTAGCTTAATTGAAAGGGACAGGGGAGAACTCTTGGCAAAAGGTCACAGGGAAAAGTCTGATGGACATTGATGCTAATGAGGGGAATAGTCTGGTTTCTAAAAGTAAACACGTGGAAATGAATGCTGGTCACATGGCTTGCCTTAATTTCTCAGTGGGCTCTCTTATGGCAAAAAGAAACGCTGGACCCTCTTTTACCAAAGAATGTTGTGGGCTTTCTTTAGCCCATAATAATTCTAAGGTAAAACAGCCCAACAAAAAAGTTAACAGCTGAGCCCTTTGTAGATAATATTTTTACAGATAAGGAAAACAGAGGGGTCACGCTACAATCTTTCGATTCAGAAGACGAACTAGAAAAACTCAGGAGGATGGTGGAGTTCCCTCACCTCGGGGATAAATCTGGTGAGTTACTCGTGCCAGATTTTCAAGGCATTGAAGTGCAAGACCTTATCACATGAAACACACAGACAACTACTGTCTCTGAAGTCCATGCAAGAGCAAGGGGTTCTCACCAGTGGGGAGATATCCATTCATAGTGACCCTCTTCCTCTACAAAGTAGTGAAGATATACAGGAGGAGGAGCTAGTTTCAAAAAAAGGCATGTTGGAGGAGTACGCAGAATGAGCCACACTATGGGTCCACTCCAATGTCCTTAAACTTAGCAGTTTGGTAATTCCTTTGAGGGTTGCAAAAAAGAAGCTTTTGAGCTCTTTATAGAAATTGATCAAAAGAGGGGACCGGAAAAACAGAAATCTGAAGTTGCCAATATAGAAAATAGCAAAATCACAGTACCCAAGGAGGTGAGGAACCTGGAGTTTCATATGAAGTGTAAAGAAGGGGAGCCAAGAATCAGGGAGAGAACAACACCCCTAATCACTCAATGAAGGTTAAAATACTCTCTTGGAATGTTAAGGGGGTCAACAGGGATGACAAGAGAAGTTCAGTGAGAAACTTAATTCAACAATGGGGCCAGATGTCTATGTTCTTGTGGAGACGAAATTGGGTAGATCAGACTCTAAGTTGATACAACAATTATGGCACAACAGATGGTTGGAGGAGATCCATTTAGATGCTATCAGCAGGAGTGGGGGATTGTGGTGATGTGGGATAAAAGGTACTGGAAAGGGAAACTGGTGGAGAGCGCCAATCAAATGATTACTTGCAATTTTGAGGGCATCAAATAAGACTTAACTTGGTTTTTGAGTGCATGTTGTCTGTAACAGAACTATTAGAAGAGAGCTTTGGGGGGAATTGACAGCCATCAGTAGCCAGTGCAACGGACTTGGGGTAATTTGTGGTGATTATCAATGTCACTAGAAATCCGGATGAGAGAACAGACTGTCATAGGATCTCAGGGGCTACGTCTGAGTTCTCTGGTTGGATTAATGATATGGAATTGTTGACCCTCCTTTATTTGGAGGGTCTTTCACTTGGAGAAGGGGAGATAACCATAGAACAGCTTCCAGAATAGATAGGTTTTCGTATTCATTTCAATGGGAGGAGACCTTCTCACATATCAAACAAGATCTTCTTCCTAGACTCGGATCAGATCATAATCATATCATGTTTCCATGTGGTGATCTAAACTTCAAGAAATCATATTTTCAATTTGAACAGTGGTGGTTGGGAGTGGATGGTTGCATAGAAAAAGTTAAAGAATGGTGGATTTCATTTGGTGTTAGAAGGACAGCTCCATTCATCTTGGCCATAAAATAGAAACAACTGGAAGCAGAGGAAAAAGACTATTCTGAGCCAGATTTCCAGACTTGAAGAGAGACAGGAGCAAAGATTTCTTTCTGAAGATGAACTTCTTCAAAAAGCTCTACTAACAATGGAGTTTGAGGAAGTTGCTAGAAATGAGGAGATTGTGTGGAGGCAAAGATCCAAAATACTGGCTCAAAAATGGGGATAAAAATATGATACGATTATGGTTAGCTTGGAGCACATTAGGAGGGGCTTCTACATATGGATGATAGCTTGGAGCCGGAGGAAGCCATGGAGCAACAAATACACAAGGTCATGGGCGATCAAGATGCCATTTGGGCTATCAAGAAGGACCCTTGCGGGTTATTTCCAAAATAGTCACTTTTGGGCTATTTTTGTAATAGGCTATTTTTGTAATAGGCTATTTGTGTCAAGGCAATAACTATAAATAGTTGCCTTAGCCATTTTTCATACTTAGATTTTGGATGATTGAATTGTCTTGAATAGACTTGATATTTTAGTTACTCTAGGTTAGGGTAGTGATTGGGTTAAATTCCAATTATTAGCTTAGATCGAGTGATTAGGGTGAATTCCCGAATTGCTTGTGTTATCTTCTTTGCTTGATCGATCATCGAGTTATCATCTTGTGGATTCAATTTGGTTTCTTGGGCATTTGATTGAGTTCTCTTCTCCCTTGGTTGATTGTAAATTCAATTAGCCCTTCATTCTTCTATTCTCATCTCAATTTCTTCTATTTCTCATCTTAATTTCTCCTCTATCTTTATTTTGTGTTATTTGTTTTTGTGTTTCCGATATCGATTTTGATCATTTTCGATTGAGATCATTATCAAAATACCAAGTATTTTCATAGAATTGCTACAGCCCATAAGAGATTTAGTTCCATTGATAAGCTAGAAGTGGAGGGTGTTATTGTTACAGATCCAGAAGTTATCAAAATGAACATCATCAACTACTATCAAAACCTGAATACAGAGATAGAGCATTGGAGACCTGATTTTAATCTACAAGGGGTTATAGGCATCAATCTTGAAGAAAAGGAATGGATGCAAAGACAGTTCGAGGAAGATGAAGTTCTGGAATGCATCAAACTGTGTGTTAGTTATAAGGCCCCACGCCCTGATGGTTTTCCTATGAGTTTCTACCAGGCTTTCTGGAATGTACTAAAAGAAGACATAATGAACACTGTGCAACATTTCCATTCGCATCAAGTTTTTGAGAAGAGCTTAAATGCTACCTATGTTGCTCTTACTCCTAAGCGGATTGTACAACCAAGAGTGGCTGAATTCTGGGCCATTTGTCGTGGCCTTATGTAGGCATGGGATTTGGGTTACAAGCAGGTCATTCTTGAAACAGATTTTGAATATTGTTCGCATGTTGTGATTCATTTGATTTCCTCTACTTACCTTAAATTGTTCTTACTCATTTAGGTCAACTCGTCACGTCAATCCGTATCTAATACCCGTGCCATAGCTTCACTCCAGGTCGAATTCACTTCCTTTTACAATTCCCAAGGGGCTTCCGAGCTTAGACACTTCAGACCTATAAGCCTCATAGGTGGAATTTACAAACTCAAAGCTAAGCTCCAAGCTGAAAGATTGAAGAAGGTGGTGGACAAACTAGTAAACAAACATCAAATAGCTTCCACTAAAGGGAGGCAAATAATGGACGCTGCACTCATAGCCAGTGAATGTGTGGATTCTAGGCTCAGAGGGAATGATCCACGCATTATGTGAAAACTGGATATTAAAAAAAGCCTATGATCATGTCAACTGGGGTTTTCTTCTCGATATCCTTGGACAGATGGGCTTTGGAGGCAGATGGTTGAGGTGGATTGGTTTCTATATGAAAATTGTTAGGTTCTCAATTCTTGTTATTGGAGAACCTGCTGGTTCTTTTTCCTTCGGAAAGAGGTCTTAGATAGGGTGACCCTCTTTCTGCTTTCCTTTTCATACTTGCCAGGGAGATTTCAACAACATAATGAGAATGGCTATTCAGGTAGGTGGTTAAAAGGTTCTCAGCTGGGAACCAATTCAGGAGAAGAAAAGCAGATTTTTCATTTGCGCGTTATCAAAGGCGCACTTAAGCCCTTAAGTGAGGCTCAAAACCTGTTGAGTGCTTCGCCTCGCTTTATGTGCGCTTCACTGTCATCATCAAGTTTCTCAGACATACTTTTCCTTGCCAATGAGTCTCTTCTGAAGAGGCGACACCAAACAATTGATATTTCACTTTATCGTAATTGTTTTTCAATTTCTTTGTTCATATATGTCTGTCATTCATGCTTATAATTATTAGTCTTGGACTACACATAAATATTTGTATTTTTTTTCTCTCTTTGCGCCTTTTTTCATTGAAGGTCACGCTTTTATTTGTGCTTTAAGCCCCAACAGACCTTAGAGCTTTTTTGCGAAAAAAGCAATGAGTGGAAAAGCAGAAATAAGTTTTAGTCATGTTAGTAAGTTTACTTCAGGTCCAATGTTAGCAAAAAGTCTTTAGTCTAGTCTTGTTAGAGATTTATATGCCAATAAATCATGTAGAGAACTAATGCTAGAGATACTAAATCTTTTATACCCTGGACTAGAATAGGCTTAAATAAAGCGACATGAGCAATGAGGTTCATAGAACTGACCTCGACTTGCTTGGAATTGAGGCATAGTTGTTGCTGTTGTAACAATTAGGCTTAAAACTAGTTATAAGACCATAAAGATGTGAATCGTCATTGTTTCTAACGTGCAGTTTCAGGTACTCCGTAAGAGCGTAAAGTTCATTTGTATATCTTGACAAATTGGCCATTTTCAGTCTCTAGCATGTCTACCATTAACAAGGAATATACCAGAATGAAGAGAAGAAAAGAAGGGGAAAAGGAAAAAAAGGAGTTAAGAGTGACAGTACTCTTATGTCTATCACCATTTTGGGTTTTAAAAAAAAACCAAAGACACTCATTTTTCTTCCTTGGACAAATATCTGGCCACATGGAATCTAAAGCCTAAGTAGTTTAAAATTCAAACCAGAGAACAAGTCATGCTCTAGCCTCTAGTATTAGGGACAGTGCACCTGAACTGCAATTATGCAGTACTTTCATTTTGACAGTAAGATAAACTCTCTAAATTAGTTTTAATTAATATAAGAAACGTGAGATATGAGGACCTCACAACCTGTAAGAAATACAGCTATCTATATCATATCATCATCATATTATATTAAAAGTGGGAAGCTCCTAACTTCAAAGTTGGATTACGCTTTTACCCCTGCTATAAATTAAAATGTTATAAAATATCTAATTAAATATTAATCATATTATCATACTATATTAGCTAATATTATTAATTAATTAACTATTAATCTATCTCTTCTCTTCATTATCTGAAACGGTGAAAAATGAGAAGGTAATTGCAATTAATAGTTTAATACGTAATTGACCAAGTTCATTTTGATAAGGTGGAGAATATGAAAAGTTGCATTTAAGGATTAAGTAATAATCCAAATTCATCATAATAGTTTTCAGTTATACATATGAAAAGTCTCTCTAAAATGCTTTATATACATACGAACTTAGTTGTAAGTTCAAACAAATAAGGCAACATGTTATAGGTATAGAAGCCAGAGCAATAAACAGAAAAAGAAATCAGTAAATAGACAATGGTGAACAACAAAAAAAGCATTTCTAGTTTGCATGGTCCAATCATTGATTGCGAAAATTTCTACAATAAATTGGGTAGGTCGCTAGTATAGTTCCCTTGCCACGATTCTGCTATTTAATCTTAGCAAATAGTAGTGTAAAATGACGAAGAAACTTGATCTAACAACATAGGAAATAGTTAGAGTTGATGATTGTTTTAAGAACATGAAGAACGAGGCCCAAACACTATAGATGGAAGTTGAATAAAGCTACATATAGAATGAATGCTAGCAGGATCGATGCAGAAATTTTTTTAGCCATGATCTGCATTTGATTTTTCTTTTTTAATTTTTGGTCTAACCTCTCTGCTTGTTGGTCTTTGTCAAATACATTTTTTTTTTTGACATCTGTCAAATACATGTGTAGATGGTTGAATTTCTGTCACACAAGTTCCCAACTACTATATGATTTTGTACCTCTGTACCGCATATATATAGCAATATAGTTAAATTAAAATAATATTTAGCTAACTTAATTTGTTATTCTGCTTAAGTTTAGAGGATATGTAACTATTTTGAATTTGAGAATTCAATCAAATATCAATGTTCTTGAGAATGAATTGAGATAACGTTTTGTATGCGTAATTTTTATTTGTTAACTTGCACATTATTTTTGAGTATGCATTGTGTTTGTTTTTCTCTAATTTGAAACAAAGTTTGCATTAATTCACATGAGATCACGTGCAACGCACGTGTCGAGAACTAGTTATTATAAAAGCATGAATATAAAAATTGATTGACCAAAATATCCTTCAATACTTTTATACCCTTATTTATTTTATTAAGTAGACTAGGAACTTAAACTCACGCTACTTAATCGTATTTCTATTAGGAACTTAATAGTTACTACTAACATTTAAGCCTCGTATGTATATTATCCTGTTATTATCGAATTATGAGATCTTCTTTGTTTTTTTATTTTATTATGTTAATATGGTGACAAAAAATTTCTTATATATTTGTGGTGAGTTTCTCTTAGTATTCTTGTTGTAAAGATTTAGTGGATGTGTCTTTATTTTGTGATAACATCATATATTTGTAAGAAATGTCTATATAAAACAAATTATAAAAATAACAAAAAAGGGTTAAAAATGTGATCAACTTAAATTTATTTACAATAGATAACTAAATATCATTAAAACCAAAAGATATTCTTATAATATAATTTTATTTGGCAACGATTTTTAACACTTTCTATATTTATAAATGATAATAAATAAATATGTGGTCACTTTAGCCTTTTTTACCAAGCTTTTTTTTTCTTTCAAAAGTGCTCATTTTTTCTAAAAAGTGCTTATTTTTTTAAAAAAATGAGGTGTTTGGCCAAGCTTTTAGGAGAAAATAAGTGCTTCTGGGGAGTAGCAGTAGTTTTTCCCTAGAATCACTTTTTTAAAAAGAACTTTTGAGAAAATACACTAAAAGCACTTCTAAAAAACTTGGTCAAACACTAAGTGCTGCTCAAAAGTGTTTTTTAAATTTTTTGGCCAAACACAAATTGCTTCTCACTAAAATTACCTTTACAAAAATTACTTTTGAAAAAAAAAAACACTTTTCAAAATACGCTGATTTTAGAAATTTGGCTAAATAGGTTAGTAATTAATCTCTAATATTGAATTATCTTAGTAATGATATGTTTACCATGTGGGGGACAAGAAAAAAACCAAAAGAACATCATTTTCAAAGAAATATTAAGTGAATATAATCTTATACTATAATTACATTTTTGTACCTCATAAAATAAATTCATATACTTATTAATAATTATCTTTTTAATTATATTGATTGAGGTTGATAGGGAATAACGTGCAAAGCACGCTTATTGAGACTAGTTTAAAGAAAAACATCAATTCATTTCCCTCCATACCTTTCATGTAAGAGTACGAGATCATTGAGAGATTCATAGAGGGATAACTTACAAACGCATTATATGCTGATATTACAATTTGCAAGAAATATCATCTTTCTGAGGGTTAAAAGGAAAGCATCAATAGACTTCCCATTTTGCTCCAGACAGGAGTCATGTAATTCCGGTATGATAATAATACTGAAAAAGAGCTTCTGCGCCAAAATAAGAAACTTCAAAGCACAAGGAAAAATGTTTTTACCTTCATCAGGGCATCAAAAGATTTCTTCCGCAGAACAGCATTTGGTGCATATATAATGACCATTTCAATCGCCTACACAGTGCGATTCCACTTTAGGGCGCAAGTACAAAGCAGCTCAAAAGAGCCAAAGATGTTGCAACACTTCACCTGCAATGCCGTATATAGAGTAGGCATATATGTGGAGTGCTCCATTATGTCATTTTGAATTTCTTGGTGCACACATCCATCCATAATGCAAAGCAGGAAATCAAGAGCATGCGCTTTCAATTCCCATGATAGGTCGACACTTGAGAAGACATGCTTTAACATGCCTATGGCCTGCCACCTTTTAGTCTGGTTCTTTTGAAGTTCATTTTTCATTGCTTCAAAATCTGCATCAGCAGCCACTGATGTCTCATTGGATTTGTAACCCCAGATTACTGCACAATATATCAGAAAATATAGACAGGTGAGCGGGAAGGTAGCCAACATCTGGTGAGAGGAAGAACAATTAACTAAATCCAGAAAGTACTGACCTGCAAGTGATCCACCATGCTTGACATGAGAAAAGCAAGCCATGCTATCGCCCCCGTCATCTGGAAATTTCAATAGGGCATTAAGAGACATATATGCATGAACGATTTCTCACTTCCTAATAAAGCTAAAACATAATCTCAAATTATCATGCAGGGAGATTAGTAAACATTTTGTAACTGATGATAGCGAACAATATAGGAATAATTACCGTCCAGCCTTTATTAAAAATTCTTTTAATAAAAAAGGAGAGAAATCTAACACCCACCACTACCCACAAAAGGATCGGTACCATAAACACAAAGAAGAAAATAAGGATGCATATATTTACCTCCACATATGGTTGTTAACTTATCTACATCAGGTCCAGTAATTAATCCCTCATATGATAAACCACAGATCGGAAGAAAGTGTGACAGGTCTAGCAGAATGGGAAGAAGACTTGAAATGTTATGCCCCATTGCAATTGAAACAAGAGCCTGCATGCGGAATGAAATTTTGTCACACACAGAGACATTGGAGTGGAATTTCCAGAAAACATCATAATGTCCTCAAACAAGAAACTGGAGCTCAATTTGGATTTTGCATTGAGTCTCCTGAACACTGACCATGACTTGCAAGACAAACATGCCCAATAAAGCACAGAGTTTTTCCTTATCTTTCTGTTCCTGTGAAGCAAAGATCAATCAGAGAAATCCTAAGAAAACAAGATGCAGCATACGGGAATATCACGGACCAACTTTTTGCAAACAGCTTGTATTGAATCTGCAAGAGCAATTGCTTTGTGGAATAAGTCCTCAGTGTCTTTGCCTTCCTCATCTGCCTCTAAGGACACAGACTTTAAAACACCAAGAATAACAGGAACTGCAGCTTTCACTTGCTCAAATTGCCGTCTTTTGATGAGTATTATAACTGAAACCAATGAATGAGGTAGAAATCCAATCATGTCATTGAAGACAAATGAATGCTAACAGAAGAGCTAAGTTCCATTTAGAGGATTAATAAACCTTCATGAACTACTTATACTAAAGTTTGTTAAAAAAAACTTTTTTTTGAGAAATGGTAACTATTTCATCTATATATCCACCGGTATACTACAACAAAGCGCAGTCCCCCTTCCAAAAGTATTACAAACTTATAATCTATTTGTACTTTTTGTTACAAATAGTCTAAAACATGAAAAAGGTCTTCTGCCTGTTGTAACACTTTCTGCTCACACCAAAAGTAATATAAAGTCAAGCAATTCATTTTAAAACTCTGTAAATTGCTTTGTTTGCGCTCAAAACATCTGTGATTCCTCTCTTTCCACACTGTCCATGTGCCTAGAAATTAGCACATATTCCATATCCTTTTCTTAGCATTTCCAGTGTTCTTAAACTTGATTCACTATGTCTTTTGTATGTTTTTATGTTGTTTTACTCTTTTACGGGATTTGGATGTCTCGGAGACTTGAAGACGGAATCTGCATCAAATTGCTAGAAAAAGGTTGATTTAAGGCTGCATAATGGACCGTAGAGCAGATGATGGAACGCAAAAGACTTCATGGATAGATTCAGAGAGATGTCACACAGAAACCTACAGACAAAGGTCAAAAGAATGGAATGGAAGACGGTCGCAGAGTCAATCTACGACCTGACTGACGATTGAAAGCCTTAGCGGTTCAAGGGATTCTACGAGACACAAGGAGTGTTCGCGAAAGCAAAGCACGGAAGCAAAGAGAGATCCACGAAGTGGTTCAAGAAAACCTAAAAGGCAATCGACGGCGGCGCAAGCTGAACCCTGCGGAGCATAAATCATTCGACGAGCGTAGAAGTGGGCGCAGAGCTTGAGGCGGCGGCGGAAAACCAAAAGCAGTTAGGATTCCAACTAATTGTCCCCTATGAATAGATATGTTAGGTCTGTGTAAAGAGAGCCGACACTAGTAGTTTGTAGTTCTAGTTTTGTCGTCTCAATAGAATATTCTTAGTTCTTAGATTCTTTTACAAGCTTCCAACAATTTATTCAAGTCTTTTATTAATCGTAGTAAGTATGTTCATCTTCTTTAATTATTATTGTTGTTTTCTTTCAAGCATGAGTAGCTAAATCTCTGTACTGAGGTTGTGAAACCCAATGTATTGTAGAGTTCACAAGGTTTTCATATAGTTGCATATAAATAGATTTGGTAAAAGAAGATTTGCATGAACCTGAGGCGTTAACTCTCGTTTGATAGATTAACATTAGGGATAATAAAATCTACTTGGCACAAATCAGTCGTTCTTATCGTTAATAACTCATATAGTTATGGGAACATCATGTGTACATAAATCATTCATGACCTCGGGAGAGATTGAGAGATAATGCAGGAGACTGACTGCATATCCATAACTCAAAGTATATGTAATTGTATGATTACCGACTAACAAAGCAATCCATTGTGGGGACACAATTCTCAGTAGTTTTCACATATAGTTTACAATCTTATTTACTTTCTGCATATTAGATAGTCGTAGCAATCATGCTCTTTACGAAATTGAATTGGCTCTAACCGTTAGTAGAACACCGATAGTAAAATCATCTGGTAAACTTCTCATTTTCCCTATGGATTCGACCCCAACCTAGTTATTTGCATATGACCGCGTACATCAGAAGGTGCCACTTGAGCGTATCAAAAATTGGCATTGTTGCCGGGGAATACAGTGAAAACTTTGCTTACTATTAGTACCTACTAATGTAAGTCGTTCTTTTCCATCACTTGTTTTTCTGCTTCTTGTGTCTACAATATATGTAACATGGCAGATCCCAAAGAACATGCACACAATGAAAATAATCTTCACTATGCAGATGATCAGGAAACCACACTCGCCTACACCGATGTGATTCTACAACACCAGCTCAGGAAGGAGTCAGTAGATTGACCCTATAATGTACCAAATCCTCAAGTGTGAAGGATCGTTTTGCAACTCAATCGAAAACAATCCACACCAACATATAAGGAATTTCTTACATGTATGTACCCAAAACAAGCACATTCTTCTCCCTGAGTAAACAAAGAGGCTCAGATTATTCAAGCACTCGCTGACTGGCGAAGCAAAAGCTTGGTATTTGAACATACCAACAATCACATCATGGGACGAATTGGTGGGAGCATTCTTAGATAAATGGTGTCCTGTTAGAAACAAAGAAAAAAAAAGTAGTAGTCTTCTCTACTTCCAGCAAAACAAACACGAACTTTTATCAAATGCATGGGAAAGATTCAAGCAAATACTGCTCATACCAATAGAGCATGGAATCCATGAAAGAATGCTTCTAGAGATGTTCTTCCTCAGGTTAGACCCAGTCAACCAAACCACAGCCACTGGAGTGGCAGGAAGAGATCTTAGGGACCTCACGTTCAAGGAGGCATCGAAAATACTAGATGATGTAGCCCGCCATGGTAGGACTTGGAATTCCCAAGTTAGAACCATGATGGAAGGATTCCAAAGATGCAAGGACATGTTAAAGCAATGCAATTGCAGCGGAGACGCTGATAGCCACAGATCTCCCCACTCTCCACACTAAAACAGCCATAGAGGCCGTCGTGCCGCGACGTTAAGCCAAGCGCTTCTTGGAAGGCAACCCAAGCTACTTTTTGTTAATTTTTTTTAGTATAACTTCTTTTTGTGTATTATGGCTAAAGATACAGGCAAGCAAATACAAGAAGACATGTTAAAGGAAAACCTAACAGAATCTACAGAGAGATGGCTCTCTGAAGATTTCTGCGGACGACAGAAGGGCCGCAAAGAAATTGACGGACCCCTCTGCTACCATAGGTTAGGAAACATAGTAATGGTGCAGGTAAGTATTTCACGAGGCGTAAATTGGTCCGCGGTCCATTCAACGGCCGTGAACCTCACTTAAACTAGGGTTACGCGGGAATTTCTAACGTTTTGTATTTTGGGTCCACAAACCCAATTTATAAAATAAAGGGGACGGGTATTTGACCCCACCCTTCTAAAATTCCCCACCCTTTCACTTTCTTCCATAACAATAAAACTGACTCTTCAAATTCCCTCCCTATATCTATAGTCACACGCACACCATACCTCTTACACTTTCCCTCATTCTCTCTCAAATCTGAAAGCAAATATTCCCTCTGTTTTCTTCAAATCGACACACAAAGCTCACAGTCCATGCCCGACCCTCCTCCTCCTCTCCACAATCAAGGTATGATCTGTGTCTTCTCTAAGAAAGTGTCGTCCCCGTCACGGTGTAGCAACCATGGAGGTGATTCACTACCACCGGCAATATGAAGAGACAGCAGCACACAATGGGTTTCTACAACCCCTAGGATCGGCCGTTTCATGAGGGTGAAAACCCTGTGTATGCATAGATCTAACTTCGATCTTAGAAAGGAAGAACATTAAGATATTGGATCTTGCTTTAGTGTGTAATATTGATAATCTCTTTCATGCACGTATAGATCTATTGTTAAAACTGGTCTTTATGGATAATGAAATCATGTCATGATCTTCAAACACGGAAATTTTCAAAAGATGCAGCACTAATCTAAACATATTGCTAAATGTGATTGTTTTGTTGGTAACACGAAGAGTTTTACAAACGCGGAATGCTTCGTGGATCTTAAATCTCAATGTTAAGCTTTGAAAAGCGATGTACAGTTCTGTTTTACAAGTCAGTCACGGGTGTGAATCACTCCACGGACCGTGAACCGACTCGCAGAAACATTCAGAGACAGAGACTAAAGTAGTCTGCTTGATGAAGCAACTTACGACCGAGAAATACTTCACGAACCGTCTGTTACTTCGTAGACTATTTCAGACACCTCTGAGAGAAGGATGCTAGGCTAGTAGTTTAGCATAACTATCACAATGTTGATGTGTCCTTGCTAGGGTTATGTCTTCATCATATGTATGCAGGAGATAATGTCTAAACAGGTTAAAAGCAAATGGAAAAGGATTATGTCTCCACATAAGAAGAAGGATACCCCTCAGAAGAAATCGAAACGGCAAGCAAGAAGATTCTGAGTGCACAGATGCAGAAATGGCAATCCATCCTAATCAAGGGCAAAGGTCAGCACGATCTCCACTTTCTCATAGAAGTGGCTGACTCTGCTGATTTACCCCTTGCTCACGAGAAGGTGGCTATGCAACTATCTTTAGATAAAGTACATTCTCCAATCTCCAGACAAATTGGGGGTAAAGAGTTTGTTCACTATTGGTGCACACCCATCCTTCTCCACCGTCATCATAACCACCATCCAGGAGCCAAATTGGATAAGGTTATCTTGCCAAAGGATCAAGGTGAGCTGGGAATAAGAGATTTAAACAAACACAACAAGAGTCTACTGATGAAATGGTGGTGGAGGTATGGACAGGAGACATCAAGTCTGTGGAAAGAAGTGGTTAATCCAAAATATGGGAAACTTGACAACTGGTGCACCAAGAAGAATAGAGCCCCTCATGGTGATGGTCCTTGGAAGCACATCACTAATCTAAAGGATGATTTATTTCAAGAAGTGTCTTTTAGGATTGGGAATGGCACCTCTGTTAAGTTTTGCCAGATTCAGAATGTTGGCCACTTCCTTGATTGGAAATAAATTGCTTTTCCCCCAATTCACTTTCAGACCTGAGGAAGCTTCAAAAAATAATAAGATTATTTTAATGAATCTTATCCGGTCTTCTTGAGCTTCACAAAAATGATAGTGTCATCTGCATATAGCAAACCCTCTATCTGGAAACCTTTGATCCACCTGTTTTGGATTGCTATTGTCATCAAGCTATCAAAACCTTCCATTGCCAAAATAAACCAAAAGGGGGGTAGGAGGTCACCTTGTCTAAGTCCTCTTTCTGAAGGAAAGAAGCCTACTGGTTCACCATTCTGATGCAAAAATTAATCCCTCCCAAAATCTCTCACATTTCTCTTTCTACAATATCCACATTACAGCATGAGGACTCACTGCCCAAACTTGTCCCTCCTACTACTTCTCCCTTTCAAACACCACAGGACTTGCTAATGGAAGGTGGCATAGTTCAAGCAATTCCCTTTCCTTCACATTAAGCATTTGATGCCATATTTCTGTAGCAAACTAATGTAACAACAGTGGTCCAGGTTTCTCTTGTGCCATGGGGTCCTCCAACAGTCCATCACCACTCCATCTTTTCTCTGGTTCCATTACGGCCCTCCCATATTTCTCATGATTATCCTCCAAAGAGCCTCCTCTTCTTTCTCTCTACAAATAATTTCCTAAAAAGACAATAATTAAAGCATATAACATCCCTCATAAACAATTTCCTGAATTTTAAACGGGAGCCTCCAATCCAATATAAAAAATCCACAACCTCACATTTTTTATCCGTTAGTTTTTCTTGTTCAGATGTACATTTTATCATAGTATCCTCTTATTCAGCATCAGGTTCTCAATGTAGGATATTGAAATTGTAATTGTGTTCTTCCATCAGTCCTAAGAGATCCACAACTATTACTCAGTTTATTCCATTACCAGCAGAGGAATAGCTCCAGGAATGAAGTTGAGATGTTTAGATGCTATAGAAACACACTCAGGTCTAAGCCGCCAGGATAAAAGGCAAGCCAAGTGCACTCAAGTTGGATTTTAGTACGCGACTCCCACTTTTGACAGTTCCATCATATGAAGGGAACGGGAAAGAAACAGAAGTTACCATTCAAATGGTAACTGGGATTGATAAAATTTTAATAATCCTCATCCTTAAGAAAAAACAGAAAATACAAATAAAGCATTGCAGGAGCTCACAGATTCCACGAGTATCAACTACGAGTTTCAGAGTATAATTGTACTGTTTCAGGAGCACCTGAATCATTTGAGAGTTCATAAAAGGTGTATACCAGACACAACCTCATCCAGACATAACTTCTAATTTCTGGCGTGAGAATAAGTTCAAATATCCTTGTCTGGACTCAGCAATAACATTAAGAGATTTCAGCTTTTTACCACCTTAACAAATATCATTACACAGTTTAAACCTATTTTCTCTAGTCTAATAGTAAATTGTCAGTCAATGAATTTATGGATTACCTTTCGCAAGGCCACCAATAAGAGGAGAAAAATAGCAAGGAACCCTGAACATTTCACTTGGGGAACTTAACGCCTGAAAATTTCAACATAGACCATCATAAAAACGACGAACAAAATACTTACAAGCACAAACCTAGAGAGAGTCAGCATTGTATACTATCTTTAAACTATAGTATGTGAGACAAAAAAATGCACCAAGTGAGCCTGTCTCACTAATCAGCCACTATATTAAAGTTAGAATCTACATGGAAGTTACTTGAAACTCTAATCCTCATAATTCAATTGTTATCTCTCTTAGGAATGTCTCCTATCTAAGAAAGAGCAATCAGATGAGGATAAATGGAGATTGGTACAGAACCACCTTGAACAGTTGGCGTTCAACACTCAATAAAATGGCTCAAGATTATTTAACGCGTAAGATAGGTAGAATAAGTTAGGCAAGCTGGCCCGAATACCATGGTTATCAAACAAAAACAAAATCATTTGCCGTTTCTTGCGATTAAGTTTTCAGATTGTAGTACTTCTTTAGAGTCTTGTGTGATATTAGTTTTACTTGCCGTTTCTTGCTTGTGCGGTAGTAGTGTTTTCGGCTTGTTTTTGTGTTCACCTCGATTAGTCTATATTTGCTTTAGTGGCTCTGGTGGACGATGGTAGACTAGGGTCTTGTTCTCGGTCAGGACGAGGGCCAGGGGTGGTGGAGGGGTTAAGGGAGCTTCTAGGTTGCGAGTAGGGTCTTGGAACCTAGGGACTTTATCAGGAAAGTCCATAGAGCTAGTGAAGATTCTCCGGAAGAGGAGGATTAATATAGTTGGTGTCCAGGAAACCAAATGGGTAGGTACTAAGGTGAGAGAGGTGGATAGGTATAAGTTGTGGTACTCATGAGCTGTGAGGAATAGGAATGGAGTAGGAATCTTAGTAGATGAAGAGCTTAGGGAGCAAGTGGTAGAGGTTAGGAGGGTCAATGATAGGATGATGACGATTAAGTTAGTCATTGGAGGGTCTACTTTGAACATTATTAGTGCATACACACCGGAAGCTTGGACGAGGAGTAGAAGAAGAGCTTTTGGGAGGCTTTGGATGAGGTGGTGAGAGATATACCAAGCACTGAGAAGCTTTTCGTAGGAGGAGATTTCAATGGGCACATTGGGCCATCCCCAAGGGGATATAACGATGTGTATGGAGACTTCAATCTCGGGGATAGGAACGAAGGAGGAGTCTCACTTTTGAATTTCGCAAGAGCCTTTGGGTTGATGATAGCTAATTCGAGTTTCCTGAAGAAGGAGGTACACTTGGTTACCTTCCGTAGTTCGGTGGCCAAGACTCAGATAGACTTTTTGCTCTTTAGAAAGGGTGATAAAGGTCTTTATAAAGACTATAGGTTATCCCAAGTGAGAATCTTTTGACCCAATATAAGCTTTTGGTGATGGATTTGGAGATTAAAGAGGAGAGGAAGAAGAGGGTTGTTGATGACCGACCAAGGATCAAATGGGGTAGCTTGACTATGGCCAGTGCCGTGGAGATAGGGGAGAAGGCTATGGCAGCTTGGGGGAGTAGTGGGGATGTGGACAATATATGGGATAAGATTGCCAGTTGCATTAGGGAGACGACTAAAGAGGTGTTGGGTGTCTCGAGATGCTGTTCTGGTAGGCATAGAGGGTACTGGTGGTGGAATGAAAAAGTACATGGGAAAGTGGAGACAAAAAAGGTGGCTTACGCGAAGTTGGTGGAGAGTAAGGACGGGGAGGAGAAGCAAGTGAATAGGGAGAAGTATAAGATGGCTCGGAAGGAGCCAAAACGGCAGCAAACACAGCAGGGCTTGAGCGCTTGTACGCAGAATTAGAGGACAAAAGCGGGGATACGAAGTTATACAGGCTAGCCAAGACTAGAGAGAGGAGCGCCTGTGACCTTAACCAAGTGAAGTGCATCAAGGATGAGGACGACAGAGTACTAGTGGAGGAGGTACTCATAAGGAGATGGCAGTCACACTTCCATGAATTCTTAAACGAAGACCGGGACAAAGGCATTGTGCTAGGGAATTTGGAGCACTCATAAAGGCATCACGATTATGGGTATTGCAGGCGTGTAAAGGTTGAGGAGGTTAAAGGTGTTATTTGTAAGATGCGTAGGGGTAGAGCGACTGGGCCAGACAAGTTTCCGTTGGGTTTTTAGAAGAGCACATGCGGGGCATGTCTGGAGCAGCTAACTAAGTTGTTTAATGTTGTTGTCAAGACGGTGAAGATGCCCGAAGCATAAAGATGGAGTACGATAATTCCATTGTACAAGAACAAGGGTGACATTGAGAATTGCAACAACTACAGGGGTATCAAATTGTTAAGCCGCACTATGAAGGTTTGGGAGAGGGTGGTGGAGATAAGGGTGAGGAGGATCGTGACTATTTTCGAGAACCAGTTTGAATTTATGCCAGGACGCTCAACTGCAGAAGTCATTCATCTCATAAGAAAACTAATGGGGCAATATAGGGTGCGGAAGAAGGATTTACACATGGTGTTCATCGACCTAGAAAAGGCTTACGACAAAGTCCCTAGGGTGGTTCTGTGAAAGTTCTTGGAGGCTAGAGGTGTACCTGTGGCGTACACTAGGTCAATTGAGGACATGTACAATGGAGCCAAGTCTCAAGTATGGACAGTAGGAGGAGACTCATAGCACTTTCCCGTGTTGATGGGGTTGCACCCTTAGCCCACTTTTATTTGCCTTAGTGATGGATGCATCGACGCGACATAAGTGAGGTCTCATGGTGTATGTTATCTGCAGATCACGTAATTTTGATTGACAAGACTCACAACAGAGTTAACACTAAGTTGGAGGTTTGGAGACAGACCTTGGAGTCTAGACTGTTTAGGTTGAGCAGGACCAAGACTGAATACTTGGAGTGCAAGTTCGATGATGTGACACATGAGGCTGTTGTGGAAGTGAGGCTTGATACGCAAGCCATCCAAAAGAGAGGTAGTTTCAAGTATCTTGGGTCTATTATCCAGGAAAATGGAGAGATTGACGAGAATGTCACTCACCATATTAGTGCAGAGTGGATGAAATGGAAGCTCGCATCCGAAGTCTTGTATCATATAAGAAAGTGCCACCTAAACTTAAAGGCAAGTTCTACTGAGTGGTAGTTAGACCATCTATGTTGTATGGGGCGGAGTGTTGGCAAATCAAGAACTCTCACATTCAGAAGATGAAAGTGGCGAAAATGAGGATGTTCGATGGATGTGTGGGTATACTAGGAGAAATAGGATTAAAAAATTGTTGATAAATCTGATTCTGTTCAGATTTAATTAGATTCTGATCTCTTTTTTATATGATTCGGATATGATCAGATCTCTAGTCTTAATTAGGCAGATTCGTATCTGATTTAGTTTCCAACATTATAGAGATTTTATTCTACTTCCTTAATTGTATATTTCATAGTTAGGCTTTTGTTTTGTGTATAAATACCTTTGTAATTGGCTATATAGACATACTTGAGAATTAATAAAATAACTCTTCTCAAAGTCTTCATGGTATCGGAGCTTGTGCCTTTTTAGGAGATAAGAGTTTCCTCTCTCCAGCACTATTTAACTGCTGAAGTTTTTTCTCTGGTTTTCCTTTTGTTTCCTATTGTTCTACCTATTTTTTCTTGCCAACATGTCAGAAACTAATCTTCATATAAATCCACACCTACAAATTAGTTCTGTGAAACTTGATGGTAGTGCCACTTACCTTACTTGTCCTAGATCCAGTTTATTATTTATCAAAGCTAGAAAGTTGCAGGGGCACATTAATGGCGATAAGAAAAAACCAGCTTCCTTAGATCCCACCTACAGCCAGTGGGACTCAGAGAATTCGCTTGTCATGTCATGGCTTATCAACTCTATGCAACCCCAGATTACCAGACAATATCTATTGCTAGACACTGCTGAAAAAATCTGGAATGCAACTAAACTCACCTACTCATGCATGGGAATGATGCTCAGACCTTTGAGATCCGTAACAAAGTCCATGGCACAAAGCAAGGTGAAATGTCAATTTCTCAGTATTTTTCTGAATTGAGTGGTTTGTGAAAAGAGTTAGATTATTATCAGGACTTCCAAGCAGATTGTACCAAGGATGCAGTAAAGTTTCAGAAACTGGTTGAAAAGGAGCGGATCTATGACTTCTTGGCTGGGTTGAATAATGAATTTGACCAGATAAGGGTTCAAATACTTGGTAAAACCCTTTTTCCTTCTCTTGAGGAGACCTATTCCTATGTCCAGCAGGAAGAAAGCAGGAGTGCTATGCTCTACACAACACCAATAGAGAAGTTTGGGTTGGCTGCTAGCGATTACACAACACCAATTAAGAAGTCTGGATTGAACGCTAGTGATTCTCGTGAGCACCTAAAGGCTACCAATTATGATAAAGATCACTTACATTGTTATTATTGTGGGAAGCTACGACATACCAAGGAAAATTGTTGGAAGTTACATGGTCGACCCTCTAGAGATCGTGGAGGAAAACGAGTCAACTCAATGAGAGCTCAAGCAAATTTGTCTGAGACAGCCTCTGCTGAAACCTTTTCTCCTAGTGAACTCAAGCATCTCAAGTCCTTTTTGTCCCAACTTGACTCTTCCTCTGGTGCAACATCTAATTTGGTGAAGTCAGGTACTGATTTTACTGCTCTTCTTAATTCTTGGATTATTGATTCTGGTGCGAATAGACACATGACAGGCTCCTCTAAAGAACTTCTTAACTACTCTCCATGTCTAAAAATAGACAATGTTAGAATAGCCGATGGTTCTCTTTCCCCGGCCGCTGGAACAGGTTCTGTTTGTTGTGCTCCCAATATTAAGCTATCTTTTGTACTTCATGTCCCTCAGTTTCCAGTAAACCTTTTATCAGTCAGTGCCATCACCAAAGCTCTAAACTGCAAAGTTGAGGTTTTTCCTGATTATTGTGTCTTTCAGAATCTTCAAACAGGGAATAGTATTGGCAGTGGTAGAGTGCATGATGGCTTATATATGTTGGAATGGAGTCAAGGTGATATTCAATAGCAAGGCTTTTTGGAGAAAATAAGAATGTCAATGAAGAAATAATACGGTGGCATAGACAGTTGGGGCATCCATCCTTTTTTATCTTAGAAAAATTACATCCTAGTTTGTTTTCAAGGATTGAGGGTGATTCTTTGTTTTGTGACGCTTGTGAGTATGTGAAACATACTAGAAACTCTTATCCATCAAGTAATAATAAAAGCAAAGTTCCTTTCATGACTGTCCATTCCGATGTTTGGGGGCCTACTCAAAGTGTGTCTCTGTCTTGTAGTCGATGGTTTGTCACTTTTATTGATTGTTGCACTAGGATGACTTGGGTGTATCTGGTAAAAGCAAAAAGTGATGTATTTTCTTGCTTTCAATCTTTTCATAAGATGGTTTGCACTCAGTTTGATACTAAGATAAAAAAATTGAGAACTGATAATGGCACGGAATATATGGATAGCCGATTTGGTACTTATTTGGAGTCTAACGGGATCATCCACCAAACTAGTGGTCCTTACACTAGTGCACAAAATGGAGTGGCTGAGCGGAAAAACAGACATTTGTTAGAAGTTGCTAGATCTCTTATGTTCAATATGAATCTCCCAAAACCTTACTGGAGAGATGCAATTCTAGCAGCTGCTTATCTTATCAATAGAATGCCTCTCAAAGCACTCAACTTTAAGAGTCCTTTAGAGATTTTACGATGGAATAATGTCTATACTGTTCCTCCAAAGGTGTTTGGATGTGTTTGTTTTGTTCATACTAGGAATGCAAGGAAACTAGATCCGAAGGCCCTTAAATGTGTGTTTGTTGGGTATTCTCCAACACAGAAAGGTTATCGGTGTTACTATCCTCTGTCAAGAAAGTATTTTGTCAGTATGGATGTTACTTTTAGAGAATCTGAACCTTACTTCAATGGAACTCAACCACCTCTTCAGGGGGAGAGTAATGAAAGAGAAGAGGCGATGCCTAGTTCTGGATTTATTGATGAGCTTACTCCAGGTGAGAGATCTAACACAGAGTGTGTTCAGGAGGAAACTGTTAGATGTGTTGTTCAGGGGGAGACTATTGGACGTTTGGATAAACCTGATATGATGAGATATTCAAGGAGAAACAAGATAATAGAAGAAGCCATCATGCAACCTACTCCCTGCCAAGAATCTTCTTCCTCTGGTGAGTCCTCTTTAATCTCTGGTTCTACTGATGATTTAGATATACCTATTGCTCAAAGAAAAGGGGTCAGATCTTGTACCAAGCATCCTATTTCTAACTTTGTGTCCTACGATTCCTTGTCCCCCTCCTATAGAGCTTTTGCCTTGTCCATTTCCTCTGTGTCTATTCCACAGGATTGGAGGGAAGCTTTCAAAGATCCCAAGTGGAAAGAAGCTATGCTTGAAGAAATGAAGGCTCTAGCAAAAAATAAGACTTGGGTATTAGTCGTTCCTCCACCAGACAAGGAATTGGTCGGTTGCAAGTGGGTGTTCACTGTGAAACATAACCAGATTGGTAGCTAAGGGATTCACTCAAACATATGGAGTGGACTACCAAGAGACATTTGCTCCAGTTGCAAAGATGAACACAATCAGAATCTTGTTATCTTGTGCAGTCAACCTTGATTGGGAATAGCAACAGTTTGATGTAAAAAATGCATTCTTACACGGTGACTTGGAAGAAGAAGTGTATATGGAGATTCCTCCTGGATTTGATAATGAAAAAACTCAAGGAAAGGTGTGTAGATTGAATAAAGCTTTATATGGGCTAAAACAGTCTCCGAGAGCATGGTTCGATAGATTCAGCAAAGCTATGTTTTTCTTTGGTTATCAACAAAGCAATGCTGATCACACTCTCTTTATAAGACATCACAAGGGTAAGATCACTCTTCTAATAGTTTATGTTGATGACATAGTGATGACAGGTGATGACAAAGAAGAGATGGCTCGACTAAAGAAGCTCTTGGCTCAGGAGTTTGATATCAAGGATCGAGGGAAGCTGCAATATTTTTTGGGAATTGAAGTGGCTAGATCAGGAAAAGGAATCTTCATTTCTCAGAGGAAATATATTCTAGATCTCCTAGAAGAAACTGGTATGTTGGGTTGTAAATTAGCAGGATCACCAATTGAGAGCAACAACAAGCTACAAGCAGGGACAGGAGAGTCGGTTGATAGACGAAAATATCAGAGATTGGTTGGAAGACTCGTTTATCTTTGAAGGGGAGCCTTGGAGTAACTGGTAAAATTGCTGCCATGTGACCAGAAGGTCACGGGTTCAAGCCTTGGAAATAGCCTTTGGCAGAAATGCAGGGTAAGGCTGCGTACAATAGACCCTTGTGGTCGGGCCCTTCCCCGGACCCTGCGCATAGCGGGAGCTTTAGTGCACCGAGCTGCCTTTTTTTTTTTCACAAGACCTGACATAGCATATGCAGTAAGCATGGTAAGCCGGTTCATGCATGATCCTCGTGAGTCTCACATGCAGGCTGTCTTATGCATTCTGCGATATTTGAAATCTGCTCCCGAAAAAGGTCTTCTTTTCGCCAAACATGGTCACCTCCATATAGAAGCTTTTACAAATGTTGATTGGGTTGGATCTCTAGATGATAGGAGGTCTACAACCGGTTATTGCACATTTGTGGGAGGGAACTTAGTAACTTGGAGAAGCAAGAAGCAAAGTGTAGTTGCTAGATCAAGTGCTGAAGCAGAGTATAGAGCTATGGCTCAGGGTGTTTGTGAACTTCTGTGGCTGCGAAAGCTACTAGAAGAACTGAAATTATCCGAAGATGATAAATTATCCTTGTACTGTTAAACAAGGCTGCCATCCAGTATAGCCCATAATCCAGTACAATATGACCGGACAAAACACATTGAAATTGATCGCCACTTCATCAAGGAAAAATTGACCGATGATACCTTGAGCTTGTTCCATGTGACGTCCAACAAGCAGCTAGCTGATGTTTTTACTAAAGGCCTTAGCAATAGAACTTTTCACAACTTAGTTTGCAAGTTGGGCATGTGTGATATCTATGCACCAACTTGAGGGGGAGTGTTGATAAATCTGATTCTGTTCAGATTTAATTAGATTCCGATCTGATTCTAATCTCTTTTTGATATGATCCTGATACGATCAGATCTCTAGTCCTAATTAGGCAGATTCGTATCTGATTTAGTTTCCAAGATTATAGAGATTTTATTCTGCTTCCTTAATTGTATATTTCATAGTTAGGCTTTTGTTTTGTGTATCAATACCTCTGTAATTGGCTGTATAGACATACTTGAGAATTAATAAAATCACTAAATCACTCTTCTCAAAGTCTTCAAAAATAAGGATATCCGAGACAAGGTGGGAGTGACCTCGGTGGAAGACAAGATGCGAAAAGCGAGGTTGAGATGGTTCGGGATGTGATGAGGAGATGCACAGATACCCTAATGCAGAGGTGTGAGAGGTTGGCTATGGATGAATTCAGGTGAGGTAGAGGTAGACCAAAGAAGTATTGGGGAGAGGTGATTACACAGGACATGGTGCACTTGCATCTTACCGAGGACATGACCTTAGATAGGAAGTTGCGGAGGACATGAATTAGGATAAAAGGTTAGTAGGTAAGAGTGCGTCCATACTAGTAGGTACGAGTGTTTTGTCTTATTGCCCTTACTGGTAGTCGTCTTGTAGTTTCTTGTTCTTTGAATCTGTTACTATCTATTGTATCGTGTAGTTCGATTGTAGTATTATTTTGTTGTAGTACTACTATCTGTTGTTTTCGTTACTATCTATTGTCTCTTGTACTTCCATTACATCTTTTTCTAGACTATTTTTGTTTTGATCCGGGGGTCTATCAAAACAACCTCTCTACCTCACCTCTGAGGTAGAGATAAGGTTTGCGAACACCCTACCCTCCCTAGACCACACTTTGTGAGACTACACTGAGTAAGTTGTTGTTATTGTAAGTTAGGTAGAATAATACAAGCTACACAGTAAAATTGTCAAAGACAACAGTATTCTTCCATTCAAAGCTCTTTATAAAAGAAATGCTAAGCATGCATAATTCCTCATTTATTTACTTAAATAAGATGATGATGATATGCATGCATAGTGCTGACATGCTCTGCAGGAAATCACTTAGTACTCCAATTCTGAACAATCTAGTATAGAATTTTATAAAGAACTCCAATAAAGAAAGATATTGGCAGAACCATCAATGTAGAGATAGAACAAGTTCATACCTCGCAAAGAATTGATAGCATTTCACGCGGAGAACACATACTAACTAGATACCCAACAACGCGTTCAGCAATCTCCGAGCATCTTTTGGATGCACATGCAAATTTACATATTACCTTGGGCAACTCAAAGGAGAAAGCATCAATAACTTCCTGCAACAAAGTACAAACATGACAAAAATCCTTTGCCAAACAATACAGTAATTGACTTCTACTTCGATTTTATTACTTGAGAAAAAGGGGGGGGGGGGGGGGGGGGGGGGGGGGGAGCTAAATTTGACGGAATTACCTGGTTTCTCGAAGGTGAAGTTATGAAACAATGAATTTCAGTAAGAATCTCGAATGATGTTCTCTCTAAATCCATATTTGATGCTTCTTCTACTACTGAGACCGAGATGGGAGTAAGGAAATCGGCAAGGGAGGTGACTAATTCATCGGAATAGCTAAAGTCACCGGCTTCAATCAACTGAAGGTATAAGCAAATTCAACAATGTTTGAGGTTAAGGATATGGCTATAAATAGTTATGTAGATAGATATGTGTGTGCGTGCGAGTGCGTTTTGTGGCTTACTTGAGAGCATGTAGCTAGGGTCTGTTGGAGGCGATGAATAACGGAATCGGAGATATGCGGTTCCCGACCGAGTTCCTCTTCCGACATTCTAATCTCTCTATCCCCGCCGGCGATGCTGTGGGGGGTGGGAGGGTACCTTACTAGCAGATACAACAATCTCCGTTTCGCGGGAAACTTTCTTGTTTGTTCCAAGTGCTGGAGCTCTTTTGATAGCAGGTTAGAGTTAATGTCCTTACTAGTAAATTACGTATCCAAGCTCGTGTCAGCACTCAGCACAGCCAAGTATATGTTATTTTTTTGTTTTAATTTATGTGATTAGGTGTGTTCATGAGTCGGTTTGAGTTGATTATTGGTCAAAATCAAAATCAAATCAATATAATTAGGTTTTTAAAATTTTAAAATCAAATCAAATATAATATACATTTATCGGTTTTGGTTCAGTTATTCAATTATTAGCCATACACGAAAATAAAAGAAATGATTCATTCAAACGGGAAAAAAAAATGACAATTCTTTCAAAAAGAAAAAAAATACATTGTGAGATTACCACATAAAATAATAAAATAGCGTATTCTAATATAAGATATTTAAATTATAAGCAAATTTTGATGAAAATATATATAAGATAATTAAAATTATTCATAAAAAATAATAAATTATGTAAAATTATGTATATATAATTATAAAAAATATGTATATAATTTATCGGTTAGGTTTAGCTATTTCTTCGATTTTTTTGAGCAAAATCAAAACCAAACCAAATATTATTGGTTTTTTAAAAATGTAAAACCAAACCAAATAAAAATCAGTTTATTTAATCGATTTAGTTCGATTTTTCAATTTGGATCAGTTTTATCCAAACCGTGAACACTCCTATATGTGATACACATAAAATTTGGAGAGTTAATCAATTTTTTGTATGATTTTTAAATACTTTAAGTTGTTAATTATTTTGAATTATAATATTTCTTTTATAATTTCTAGATAATATATGTTACTTTTTTTATCCCAATTTATGTGGCACTGATAAAATTTGAAGAGTCACCCCAATTTTTTAGATAATTTTTAGATATTGAAAAGCTTTTGTTAAAGGACTAAGTAGAGAAGATCTCTTCGGCTCACGAGGTGACTTTAAGTGATATGATTGATTTATGGTACTTTCTACGTAATTTTCAAATAATATATGTTACTTTATCTATTTCAATTTATGTGATATTGATAAAATTTGGAGAGACCACCAAATTTTTTTAATATATTTTTAAATACTTTAAATTATTAATTATTGTGATTTATAGTACTTTTAACGCTATTTTCAAATAATATATGTTATTTTATGGGTGAAAATCGTTTACACCCCCGAACTTTGCTTTAAAAATCAAACACCCCCCTCAATTTTGAACAATAATCATTCTCCCCTCTTTATTCTATGCAATGTCTATTTTACCCTTTAACATTTTTAATTTTCTATTTATGTAATATCTTTTTATATTATAATATATATTTATTTTTCTTTATCCTAGGTATTTACATTTTTTAGTTAAATTCATTAACATTTTTAATAAAATAATCCTTTTACAAACTAATCATAAAATTTAATGTTATTTTTTTATGATTGGTATTTTTATATTATATGCATAAATTCTAAAAAGTCTTTCCAAAAAAGGCATGAACAAACACAATTCCAACTCCAACTTCAAAATTTTCAAATAAAGTGAAAAGTTTTTTTATTTTCAAGGCCAAACGCCAACTAGTGTTTCACTTTTTCAAATAAAACTTCAAGTTGTATTTAAAAAATTTATGGCCAAACAATATTTTTTGAATAAAGTGAAATAATTTTTCAAAAAATAGTGAAAACTTCTTATGGCCAAACAAGCATGTATGTATATATATGTAATTATGTATATAGCTGCATGCTTTAATTCTCTCTATGTTATTCTCTAATGTCTATATAGATAAACGAGTTTTGGTTGTCAATAATGAAATATTTTCTAGATTATAATTTAAAATTTATAAACAACAATCATTTAATTTGTCATATATATATATATATATATATATATATTTTTAATTATTTTTGCCTTACATGCATTGAAATATATTTATAAAGTTATAATTACGTGTTATGTTTACTTGTATAATTAGATATTAGAATTTTGATTATTATTAATAAGTTTTTATTATTTTGCTCATTTATTTCATTATGAAACGTCATTAACTTATATATTCAATTAGTATTTCTCACTTTTCAATTTTTAATCTAAAAAAGAATATGTATTTTTTTTATAAAAAATATGTTATATAGATTTTAAAAAATAAAAATTGTGATTACAAAGAAGTTTTTTTTTTAAAAAGACATAAAGGTTGATAATAGAAGGGCAAAATAGGCATTTTAAAAAATCAATTAGTATAAATGGGGAGAATGATTATTGTTCAAAGTTGAAAGGGGTGTTTAATTTTTAAAGCAAAATTCGAGGGCGTAAACGATTTTCACC